>LKNJ01004268.1:16881-33758 GCA_002120245.1 Maccullochella peelii | reverse complement strand
CAAAATATTTGCTGAGGATGTGCAAAAGTTCACAGTATGCAGTGTTCCTCGGGGCTTATGTTAATATAACGTGTAGTGGGGTGGGGGGTGGGGTTGTTAGGGTATTAGTGTCCGAGTCACAGAGTCTGGTCCGGCTGCTTTGCAGGGGTTCTGCCTCTTGAACAGTCTGTTAACATCTCTCTCCAAGATGGAGAGCAGACATTTGTCTGATTTTGGTGTCTATGATGTCATCATTTAATGTGGGGGAAGTCCAACAGGACAATGTCACTGTATCCCCCCAACAGTTGCAATACCTGCAGTGCACACATCACATGTGGTTCATCCACACAAACACTCCCACACACACATACAGTAGATGTGGCTGAATGGTTGGTGTTGTGTAGGCAGTGTTGTATGGTGGTGTCATGCTGTGTTGTGTCGTTTTACCACATTATGATGACTGATATTGCAGAGAAATATGGCCCCTGAAGAAATGTGCTAACTTTTCCTCCCCTCCCCTCTCTTTTCCCCTCCTTTTTCCTCCAACCCTACGCCTCCTCTTTCTGTATTCTGTGACCTCTTCATCTTGAGCCCAGTTTCATTAGTTGTTCCACATACAGTATTCTTGTTATACATACAGTATGTCCTAGAAGTGGGCGTTTGCAGGGCAGGAGGTTGGATTTTTTAAATAAAATTCAGGCTTTATAGTTCACAATAGTAATGAAAACCATATATTGATTGATGAACTATCCAGATGAATTGATGTCATAAATGCTCTTCTTTTCCAAATTTCCCTATTATTGCTTTATTTGTACTGTATATATCACATGTCAGCCTCCTGAAGCTCATTTGAACTTTCAGAGTAAAAGCACTTAAGATGGTGGTGGGGATTTCAAAGAGGCCATTTGAAACAACTAGTGAAACGGGGCTTTGTGTCCTTCCCCCTTCATCCCCAGTTTGTATAAACTAGTGAGTTGTCCTCAGAAACAGCACATCTTAGCAGCACAAAGTCTTTTTAACGTGTGTCATGTTCTCAGTCTGATAAATAGTGTTTTTTCTCACTTCTCAATTTTGCCACATTTTTATCAGTATTATTAATGTGTAATTTTAGCATTGGGAAAATTTTAATGGAGCAGGTTTGTGTGTATGTGTGTAGGGGGGCGGGGGTTATATCACTCACATTTTCATGTAATGATTCTGTATTTCAGTGGTTTTGCACACACAAATACACACAAACACATGTGCATACACCAATCATCTTGAGAGTTTCAATTATGTCATTGTCATGTTTTCTTTTTTATATCATAATGTGACCAAAATTACAATTTATTTATACGTTTTTAAAAAAAAATCATTGATACTAATAGTCAAGTTGTCATTGGTGACATGAACAGATAATTGCTGAAGGTTGTAAAGGCCAAGCTTGTTATTTTTGATCTGAGCAGGATGTATTTCAAGATGGAGGATCCATTTCCCAAAAACATTTTAAGGTGTAGATATTTGTAACCTCTTATGAAGAGTTTTCTTGAGTTTGTGAGGTGTTTGAAATGGATGGGTGTGGTGGGATAGAGTGGTGTAACTAGAGAGATGGGAACACTGAATTATAAAATTTAATAAAAATGTCTGCAAGTGCTGAAGGAACCAGGAAAAGAAGATAAAACTCCCCATTAATAGCAGCATGGATTTGATTCAACTGAAGTAGTGTTATTGGGAATGAAGACCAAGATGAATGATGTCCCAGCTAATAAGCTCATGGTTTAGGAATGATTTGCTTCACTGGATAGGTTTCTCAGTTTATATTTGGTGTCCTAATAATCTCCTCAGGTGCTTCTATACTGGATGCTGTATACCATATTAATTAAGCAAGTTTAAGTAATCTGCTCGGATTGAATCTTAAAATTCAAAAAATCTTTTTATCTTTTCAAAAAAATTAAACCAAAATATTATCATTCTGATAGAGATTTAGAATTTTGATTCCAATTATAACCTTAAGTTTTACTTGCTGCTACGCAAGAGGCCGATTAGACTTTACCGTTCATAGGTATGATTTTTGGCATTTGAACTAAAACAACTTTAAACTAGAACTTTTTTTTGTTCTTAAGCAGTGTATACAGCACTTCAGATTTAAAGGAGGGAGATTTAAAAAATAAAAGACTTTAATTCTCTGTCACCATGTGCGGGGCTGTTATCTTTGTATTATATGTTAAGTTATGATGAGACAACCAATAGAATAAGAGGACTGAATGTTATGTCCTGTTCTAGCTGTGAAGGAAAGTGATGATTCTCTATCTGCCAGTAGAGATGACCGAGAGGGAATTCAGTTGGTCCTCAGAATGATTACTGTACTGATGATGATGAAGATGGTGAAAGTAGTGATGACGTTGGTCAATGAAGGGTTTGATTACATGAGACTACCAGCACATCAACACACATAGATAAATACAAACACACACTCCACCACCGCAATCACTCTGAGCCATAGTTCTTTGCTGTTTTACTTTTCATCAATAACATTTCACTATTTCATTATCAACTTTAAATCTTTGAAACTTTTTGAATGTGAAATGATTTAATTAGAAAAAAAGAAACATGTTTTTTTTGTGGGCAGTATTAAGCACTGTACCTACATTAACTCTGTATAAAGATATACATATGTGAAACAGTTAAGGTGAGCAGCCAGGAGAATGATTTCCTATTGGTTACAGAGTCTGGAGGAGGTGGTTCAGTCCTGAGTTTCAACTCCCTAAGAGAGCTGCATTTACACACATGAAAGATATGAGGTTTTTGCTACACACTGGTTATTCAAAATTAGAAAAAAGCTATTATATAAAAAACAAATGTGTGCCATAAATAACTACGTTTCGAGTCTCTGAAAAATTATTTCCACATGGTAGTGGATATATTGGCTGATTTAAAGTTAGTAAAACATAAAAAAACTATGTGACTAAATCTCATGGCTGTCTGTTTCATACTTAAGTTAGTATTAGTCAAGCAGAAACTGTGAGGTTTCACACTTATGCAGGGACCAATACAAATGGCTCATGGAGACAGCCAGTCGACAAAACATGCAATGATACATTTTGTGACTGAGTGTCCATACAGGATATACAAGTTGTGCTTGTCTAGGGTAGCCATGTGAAATCTAATTTCTTATAGGATTATATTGGTAAAACAGAGTTGAAATGTGTTTCTTAGTGTTGCGTAATTGCAGCTGACAAAAATTTTAAAAAATGTACCATCAGTATCGATGAAGGGAGACTCCACCAGACTCGTGTCCTGTGCAGGTGTGTCTCGGCTGCATACAGTCAATATTTTTAAGGGTCTAGTTTTACAGTAACAGTATCCTATCATTTCATTGCCTGACAATGGATGTCTTGTCAGTGTTTTTAACCTCAGATAAAAGAAAATAATAGTTTTTTGTGCACTTATTGACCATTGTGAACACCCTCTATCTCTCTCTCTCTTATTCTTGGTGTGTAAATGCATTGAGATCCCCATTGTGGGACCTGTGTATAGTCTTGCAGCATTGGTTATAACCTGAAGAAATAACAATGATGAAAATGAATTAATTCATAATAATGAAGATAATCTTATACAAGGTAAAAAAAAAAAAAAAGACAAATCTAGTTGTTGTTTGTGGCATGGTTATGCATTCAGTGGTCATAATTTTAATTATTAAAACAATACAAAAAAAAATCATTCTTTTCCACTGGGGCTGTTCTGCTGTTTTTTTTCTTTCCACTTTTCAGTGTGCCATATTGCGGTTCCTGTTGCTAATGGTGTTGCTAAGCTACCACCAGAGCAATATATTGTAGCAGTTTGATGAAATCAAGACTTAAACAATAAATCCATACCCGTAAATTTCTGGCATAGAAGTGCATGAATTTATGATTGCAAGTCTTAAGTGATATAATCATGGTGTTCTCTATTGTATATAATAAAGCTGATTTGCAGATGTGGTGTAATGTATTGCTCTGGCCACCCATTATCCTGCACCCACCTCTGCTCACATCCTCTTTTTCATACTGGCCGTTTATGCTACAATCACACCACCAATACAGATTTTTTTTTGACCATATTTAAAAGTGACTCATTTCTGATTTCATGTATGCTTAAAACAACCCGCATGTGTACACAAGAGTCACTGATGCATAAGTAAAGCTCCATGTAGCCTAGCAACAAGCACAATCTGCCCAGCTCACACAGACAAATCACCATCTGCAGTGGATGCTAACAAGTCAAAATAATAATTCAGGCTACTTCCAAAGCATATTTAGAGCTGCACAATCACATCTGAAGGTGAAGAAGAATGAAGCTTGATATGGGCCACAGTGACAGACCACTGGCAGATATTCTCTTGAATTGGATCTCCACATATGGATATGGCCCAAAATAGGTTAGCTCTACTAGAGTAGTTTTTCATTTTGGCAAAAATATCAAATTGTGTCATCTTTGCCAGGCGGTGTAAATGTAGCCTAAATTAAGCCAAAGCACCTAAAATCTGATCTTTACTGTTTCAGCAGCTGTGAGAAGATCTGGCTGCTGTTGTAATCTCGAAGAGGATGTGAGCTGCTCACTCTCCATTTGTCTCCTCATTTACTCTCTAACCCACGTCTCCTTGTAAAGATGAATATGTGTATTGACACGTACTAATCCTGCGTCCGTTTTATCTACCCACTGACTACGGCTGAACATGGACTCACTTTGACAACCTGACCACACGCGTTTGTGACAGGATTGAGAAAACTGAACATGTCAGCATAATAAAGCATGAATTTCAATAACATGAAATCTGATTTCTAACCCTGTGTGAGAAAGATTTGAGTTTTTGACTGTTTTTGCAGCTATACAACCTCAGCTCTGTACCACAGGATGAAAAATCAGATCCTCTGTGCCTGAACAAATTCAGCTCTTGTCCATCATGAACTGAACCACATTATGTCAGGCTGGACATTTTGGATGTTGGGAGTAGTTTCTGTCTGCTTCTCCATAGTATTCTAGACTTTTTGTACTTCACTCTGGTTGCTTAGTAGCAGGCTTTATCGGATTCACTCCTCCATTTTTGTACATATCTGTGCCAACAGCTTGGGCAGACAGTGGCTTTTTTTTATTTGTAAAGACATAAACTTGCTTGCATATATAAATAAAATGAAATAATACACTTGTGTACTTGTTAATAAGGGGACATTTTGAGTTTGTGTCTTCATTTCACGTTATAAAACGTTTGTGGTTGTCTAAAAGGACATTATACAGAATTAAGTTGATTGATTAATGTTATTATAACAAATAATCAATAAGGTAAGTGCTATCATAATGCACTGGTAAAAATGTGAGTATTGGAAGAGACAATACTTTTTGTTTGGTTTGAAGATTGGGTTTTCAACCACATTCAAAATCCAAAATATCTACCACAATGTGAAAGGACAGAACAGTATCAGTTTTGGTGGCTGTCAATTTAAAAGAAAGATGAAATAATCAACACTGGTAAGAGATTTTAATATCTCTATTTTTAATATATCTCTTTCTAGGATTTTCCATAAGTGCAGCTTTAAATTAAACTTTAGATTGAATGGGAGACTCTAGAAAGTCCTAGTGTTCTTTCTCTGTGGAATTTTATTTTAATTTAACAATTTTTTATGTAGTTGCAAAAGTCCCCATAGATGCGTGTTTAGAGAGTGACTAACCTGTGTAAAGGAACAACTCATTATTATCCTCAAATGCTGCAATGGGTGCCAAAGCACAAGGTAATTTGGCACAATGCTTCAGTTACAGTCTTTATTGTAATAAAAAAAGAAAGCAGCATTAAGCAACAAAGGATCAGACCAAAAAAAGAAACAAAAAAAATCAACAAGGCGAAAAAGGCCCAGACCAAGCACAGTGCTTGCCTGACAAAGAGATGCCTGATGAAACGAATGAGGAAGAGGATCCGTCCAACAGAGCAGTGCTAGCTGCCATCACAGCACTACAGAACAAGGAAGCCCAAATCAAGAGTGACATATGTGCTACGAACGACAGCCGTATCAGGAGGGTATATATAGACTTTAGACTTAGCTACAGCTTGGATAGTGTTGGCACACTACAACTCAGAACTGGAGAAACTCACTCAAAAATGTGAAGATTTGGAAGGCTGTTCAAGAAGGTACAACATCAGAATCACTGGAGTACCTGAGGGGAATGAAGGGCCCAACCCAATACTTTATTGCTCAACTACTGCAGGAGGTACAGTAGTACAAATATGTACAAAGCACATAATACATAGGTCTCAATACAAATTTGTACAAATTGAAGCATAGAGATGATAGGCTACTCAACTTCGGCTATCAGAAATGATCAATATTTCTACTAAATAACAGAGTTTAACTAGCATTAAATTTTTCATTAAAAGTTTTTGGCTTGTGTACAGTGACCTTAATACTTACACACAAACCATATAATAATCGTCTCAATCGTCTAATCTTAGCGATTCTGCTCAAATCAGGGGTTTTTCTCAGGCAGCAGGCAGAGGAATGATAGCATCTTCACACTTGGCTGGGGTGTGCACTATGCAGGATCCAAAGTTTCTTCAGTTCTAATTTTTGTTGTGTTAGAACACAGACATTGAACAGGCTTCTTTCAGAAAGTTCTTGCTTTCCAGTTGACTGGATGAGTCAGAGGGCCTTCAGCACGTTCTGTGTTCTAAGCACAGGTTGCCGGACAAACGAGCCAGTGGCCCGCTCGTCCAAGACGAGGCAGTAACAACTAATCAGAGTAAAGGAGCCGCAAGAAGGCAGCATAAGAGAGGTGTAAGCGAGAGATCTTTGGGTGTCTTGTTTTGTAGTCTTCTGTAAAAGGGGCGGCGATGTCCAGTGTCAACAGTGCAAATCTTTACTCCACCCAACAATTCCCACCATGAGCAGCACTAGGAGTGAGTTTCCATGTGAGACATAGTAGTTACTGGATGTAACAAGTTCTATGAATACGTGTGTACAGCATAACTAACATCAGTTTAGCAGTGTGGCTACCCAATAACCATTAATAAAGTTAAGCAGTCCTGTGCTTAGCCGTGTACGCTATTATAATATGCTAGCTGTATGCCCAAGTTAGTTACCAGTTCATGAAGAGAGGGATTCCTTAGCATGCCGTTTTGTTACCTGGTGATTCCGTCGGTTGTGGATGAGCCAGGTTTGGAAAAGCTGTGGTTCCAATGTTGAATGCAGTCTTTGCTATGCAAATGGTGCAGGTCGGAGGAAACCGGTCGCTCCTTTGTTCTCCTTGCAGAGTTAGCAGCTCAGTGCTACACTACATGACCTCGCCCCCAGTTACATTTATGATCTCCACGTTTCTCATTCCACTTCACGACCCTCTGGAATCAGCTTCCCTAATCTAATCTATCTTCCAGAATCTATCCAGATGTTGAATCTTTGGACTGTCATTTTCAAGCTATTTTCTTCCATTTTTTTGGTGTGTGAAGCACTTTGTAACTGTATGTTTTAAAAAGTGCTTAATAAATAAAGCTTTTCTTACTTACTTACTTAATTTATTTTATCTTTGTCAATTTTAATTTAATTTAATTTTCTTTTCATTTAATTTTTTTCCCTTTAATTTGCCTATTTCTGATACTGTTCCAATCTCAAAATACAATCCTATATCTTTTATATCATTTGTTTTGAATATCTGTGAATGTACATGTACAATGACAATATAATTTTATAACTCTTTCATATAAATGAAAATGAGCATTGATTCTTTCATATAAATGAACATGAGCATCGACAACAATATACTGTATAATCTTCTTTGGCTCAATAAAAAACTAAATATTTGAGATGAAATGTATTTGCTTCTACAGATTCAGTTTACATTCAAGATTGACATACAGTAACATCCACAATAAAGACACAATAAAATTTATCTTTAACATATGTGCTAAAATATTAAGTTTTTCTTTATATTCAACACAAAAAATATCATTGTGTGGAAGAAACCAATAAAAACTGAACCAGAGGTAAAAAAGAGTGTTATTTTTTCAGTTACATTGCTCTAATTATACAATGCTAAAAATGGATTGGGTTGTGTTAAATGATTTCTACCAACACATGAAAAAAATATACACAAAAAAACATGATTTACACTGGTTACAGTATGTGTTAGTGGTACAAGTTATGTTGTTCAGATAGACAGGGGTGACAAGACTTACAAAGCACAACTTTGAACACAAATTAGTATTTGTCGCTCTATGAAAGTGACAAATTTCTTATTTTCAATGCATAGATCTAATCCTGTCACTTAATATTTTGAATAACAATTCCAAAAATAAACAAAATATTTTAAAAAATGGGGCTGTATTCATTTGAAGTGGAACCCCACCGACTTTAGACATCAAAGTCTGTTTACAGGTGTTGGGGAGTACTACTGCATTATGTGAAAAGTTGTTGTATAAAGCCTTTTGTGGCTTCAGAGGGAGCTGTGTGAAGTCTGATAAATGTCCTCAATTGATGTCACTTGAGTCAGCGTCTGTTGGGGCTGAAGACTGCAAAGTTGAAAATGAAAAAAAATCTGGAGGTGTGTAGTTAGAATGAAGTGAGCTCATCAGACCTCTGTAGCCCGCTCCTCAACTCTGCTTAAGGCTAGAGGCTTGAGGCTATATTAGTTGCTACTAGCATAGCACACCCAAATCTCCCTCCGGACTCTCTGTGGTCAAGTAGCATTGTGGGTAATGTAGGTACCAGGTTGAGACAAAGAAGAAGAGCTACTCTTTTAACTTAGAAATTTGGAAAGGATAGTTTAGTGAGCCAATTATAATATGCCTGTTTAAAGTTTTACTTAGTTCAAATATAATAAACAATAATTTGTATACAGATATACACAACAGAATGTGCATCTATGCAGGAGTGCTAACCATGTATACTCCCACAGTCTCTAGCCATCATTGTAAACAGATATATGTAAAGCTCTGTGATTTAGGCATTTTAGTGTTAAGCTACACTGTACAGCTAAATTAAATGATGCCCAGGTTTTCGTAGATGACATCATCAAGAGACAGGTCCGTGGCTTTTGTTGTGCTCGTACTGGGAGTAGCAGCAGATGAGGAGGTAGAGCAGGAAGGGTTGGTGTTAGAGGATGAAGAAGGACTAGATGATGGTGTTGTTTTGCAGACTTGAGCATAAAGGTGGGAAAATGGGTCTGGTTTGCTTTCATTTTTATAAGACACTTCCTCCTTCTTGCTCATGGGCTCACTATAAATGGGTTCATCATCTGCAAAACACTTTGTTTTTCCCTTGCTCTGAGTGAGAGTTTGTTTATTCTGGACTGGACTAATTTTGTCGTACACCTCTGAGTAGACTGAATCTGGGTGATCGATGTTAAAGCAAGGATGTGGAGCAGAACAGTTAAGAAGGGGAGTAACAGATTCTCTTGAACTGGGGGGTTTGAGCGGGAGAACACTTGCAGGGTCTACATACAGAGCCATGGTTGGTTGCAGCTTTGGTACAGATTGGATGCAATCAGCTGGGTCAGCATATACAGCTTCTGACTGGCCACCAAGATGACCTCCAGAGTGGCTCTCTTGTGTGGGGACCAGTGGGAGAGGCATGAGGGTGATAGGAGCTGGCTGCAGTGACACACACTCTGATGAACCAACGAAATCTTCTTGAGCATGTGCTCTGTCTTCTAAAACAGAAAATTTCCTCTCCTGTGTCCTTAGTTTGTTCTCCAGGATGGCAGCCATATTGGTTATATCAGGTATTTTGGGGAGAGGGGAATGAGCCTGTATGTTGGTTACGATAACTTTCTCACCCTCTTGGTTTTGGTTGCCTAAAGTAACAGTTGAAGTCTTCCTTTTGATGGTACTCTGAATCAGGGAGAATATTTTCTCAGCCTGCTGTGTCTCAAAGGTGAATGTTCCAGGACCAGAGTCACAGCGTCTACCTGCTTCAATGGTTAAGGCCAGCTGGTAAGGAAACACAAAGAGGCACATAAAGCATGTTCATATAACCAGCAATTCTAAGAATGAAAATGCAACACCACTGTAATAATTCTTAACCCTAGTGAAATTTGTATAATTCAGTTTTTAAGGGACACAGAATGAGCAGTTTAAGGGGAAGTTGAGATTGTTTATGATATTGAAAACCTTACCTTGTCTTTTCCATATCGTCTCAGCAGTTCATATGGCCATACTCTAATAATGTTTTTCTGTGTTTCTCTCAGCAGCAGTGCTTCCTGGCCCACCTGCAGCCAGTATGACCCCTGCAGGCCGCAACGTATAGCTGCATCATTCCTCTGAACCACCACCCAGAACTCTGAGGCTGGAAAGAATAAAGAGAATATTCTTTGTCAATATTATTACATTACTAACAACATACTTACAGCAACAACATACAGCACAATAAGCTGTATAGATACATGTTTATGCTGGTTCGAACGGCAAGTTACCCACAGGTTCTTACCTCCCCCTTCAGGCAAGACGTGTGTGTGTTGAGTGCAGCCAATCACCGCGTTCATAAAAGTACATTTTGGAGCTCAATTATCTTATATATGACACATTCAAACAGTAAATCCAGTTCAAGGCATAAGTGTTAGAATGACAGATGGAACCAATTACAGTTGATGATAGGTGGGGAGCAGAAATAATGAAACACAGAGAGGGAAAAATGGTGAACAAGAGGAGAAGACAAAAACATAGAACAGAAGATTTACCTTGATCTGCTGAGGCATATATTTGGTTCTCCTCCATGTGAAGCTGATTAGAGCCTGAGCCAACACCTCTCTGAGAGAGAGACAGAGAGCAAGGAGAGGACAGGTGACTGAGGTGCTAAATCAAATGAGAAAATAATGCCTGTAGAGCAGGCACTGTGTACAAACTGATTTATATACTAGCTACAAAATTGCTATGCTGCCTACTTATGGCCTGTTTTGCCTGGAATAACAATCATTATTAGTATATAACAGTTAACACAAACCTGAAACGTGCTGTGACACAGTTTTTCTACCCACTCCACACAGTCATCTTTGAGTGCAGCAAACACCATTGTTCTGTCCTTTGTCTCCACACAAAATGCTGACATGTTCTCCTGCAAACAGCACACATAGCAGCTTGTAGTATTTCGTTAACTATTACTGATATATGTGAACATTATAAATGTAACACTGTTCTGCTCTATAGGCTTTAAGAACAGTGCCCTAGATTTGTTTACTTACACTCAATAGTAATACTACCTGTACTATATTCATTTGTCTGTCTAATTTGTAAAAGAATAAAGACTCTTAAACTATGTGTGTGGTCTCCCTTGTGATGCACCTTTAAAGCCCCTCTGAATAATTCACATTAGTACAAATACATTAAACATTGTAAAACCTCAAAATTAATAATTAATAATGTATTAAACCAGAATTAGGCCTAAACAGTGAGAAATAAAATATTATAAACAAATACACTCTTCACTCTTTTCCCTTCTGTTGGGAAGTACTCTACTCAACTTTAAACACTAGTATAGATAAAGAAAATGTGCTTTCAAGACACATTAAACACTTGCACCTTCAATTAACCCTCTCAAGGGGATTCAGCAATATACAGTATAAATGCACATAAAACACTAGTGAACACAACAAACAAAAATGCCTGACAAAGTCCTGAAGTTTAACTCCCCGATGCAGGCCTGATCGTGGCTGGTGTGCATCGGGCTACACATGAGATGACGCTGAATGTGACTATCCATGAAAAAAGGGTTACTAACCCAATGAGTCCGGTTTACCATAGTCCTTTATCAACTAGAGGGCCGGCTCCTTGCACCAGTTCCTTGACAATTGACAAGGACGGTGTCTTCTCCCTGTCGCCAGAGCATGCACAGTTTTAAATACGTGGTCAGTGCCACCCCTACAATCTGATTGGCAAACCCAGATGTCACTCCAAAATTTCTGCCATGTCATTGGCTTCCACCTTGTTCTGGGGTGGGTGTCTGGCCAGGAAGTTAGTTTTTTTACAGAGACACTATGCCTGTATGGTCTACCAAGCCTGTACCCTGTATGTCAGTCTAGTCTGTCCCCCTTTGCCTTTAAGGAGAGTTGTTTTGCTATCGGCAGAACATAAATCAAACAAACTCTCTGCAACAACATAAACACGTGCAAGTAGCAGGACCCCAGCAGGACACTTTTCAGTGGAATATCACAGTGCAGTTTACAAATGGTAAAGTGAAACTTGTAAGCTTCTAAACTGTTTTGCTCTCGTCAGCTCTGCTGCTCAAGAAAAGAAAAAAAGTAAAAACTGGCATCAGAGTATGAAAATGATCTCTGTCTGGTTATCTCTGTTTGGACTGTCTGGAGATGTCAATAGCCCTTAACCCGAGAGCTTGATCTGAAGTGAAATGTTATGTTAACTAGCTTCATTAATTAGCAAATTATATGCACTAGGATGCTGGCTGAAGGTTTGCACCAAAGCTAATGAAGTCCAAAGTCCACATGCGCTAGCTTGGCGGTAGCGTGGCTGTTAACTTAGCCGAAAACTTACACTAACGTTGGACTTTGATAATCTGAAAACACAGCATTTAACTTCAGTAGTTTCGCAACTTCAATATTTTTATCAAAGTGCATTAACAGCAATAATGGAGTTTCTGGAGCTTCGTCCTCTCACTGAGAGCTGACAAGGCAGCAAACAAACAAACTGCTCTCACACACCCTTGCATCACCCTCTGTTGTTGTTCTTCTGCCCCCATCAGTAACTTATGAACTTGATGTTGCCTCATGACGGACTATTAAGAAGTAGAATACCACAAACAGCAATATAGGATGCGAAACCAAAATTAGCAGGCTAGGTTTTAACACCTCACCACGTGTAAGCAACAGTACCTTTCAACGAATGTCTGCATCCACTGTCATCAGTAAACTACTAGTACTAGTACTAGTACTACAAGTACACTACTCCCCATGTAAATAGTTACAGACATTTAAACATTATATTACACATTATATGACTATATACATAGAAAACATGGAAAATATCCTAGGTTTGTGAACAAAATAACCCAGGGGGTTACAGAACCAGAAAGGCTGACCATGGGACAGGCCTCAGCATTTGGGGGGAGCCTGAGGACACTGATTAGCTCAGACAGTCGGACCACCTTCAGCTTCCTGTCCTCATGAGGCTGGTGGTGTTTCCTGACCCCAGCACCATGATCACCTCCAGCACCGTCACCTGGAGAATACATCATTGACAAACAGACACAGGGTTGTTATATTAAGATTATTTATTGAGAAAACCAAAAACATAATTTTAAGATAGTTTCCTAACAGAAGGCTGACAGTGATTTAAAAGAAAATTGGAAAAGAAAACATTAAATTAGCTCCTTTTAACCTGTTAAAATAAGAATAAATATATCTTATGCATCTGTAACTCTTGGACAACAACTATATTAATGTGGGACTAATTATTAATTAATCAGGACAATATTTGTTTCATAACATTCGCCAAACTTACCTAAACAATTTGCATTGTGTTGATTTGATTTTGAGGAGAGAAAATATTCTGCAAGACTGCACAAACCCTCTCTGGGAGGAAAAACTGCATGAGGCAACTTGTTTTCCTTAATTTCTTTTTCCTGTTAAATAGCCAGGTGATAACTTTAAGTAGGAGGGGTGAGGAGTATTTTTGCTGGATGAGAAATGGAGCATGCCTCACTTAAAAGGAACCCAAAGCACTTGTATTTTTGTGCAAATTTAATCACTGCTCATATTTCATATTTTTTCAGCGATTCAAATAGAATAATGGATATACTAATCAAGAATATAATAATGAAAATTCAGTCTGATTAATAGGTGAGCACATGCATGTACAATGTCAAAGTAAAGGGATATGCCACCACCTTGTGTAATGTTTGCTTACAAGCAGACCATTATTTCTGTAGTGCTGCTTTATAAATCCTGCACATATGCAAATAAAATAACGTTGGTGGAATGTCTTTAGTATTTTCAACATAAAGTAATTTGCTTATTCAAGTTCTGAAAGCAGCTGCTCTGACATCAATAACTGGGGTTTTGCAGTTAGTGCAACATGCTTGTTTCAGCATATACAAAGCTGTGCTCTTACAATGTTCTGCTGTGTTATTTACTGTTGATTTACTCTTCCTGTGGTTCTTTGAAGGTATAATATGTAACATTTCTGCATTAAAATGTCTTAAAACAACTAGACCTATGCTATATATTTTGTTTAGTTGTGTACTTACATTATCCCAAATGTTCCAACAATGTTCAAACCCAGAGAAATCTGTAACTTTATTCAAGGTAATGGTGCGTCTCATTTGGTCACCTGTCATTGGCGTCATATGCCCTCTACTTGCTATAACTTCCAGGTGAACATGGGCATATGGACATTGAGGGCAGAGAAGAAGAGTGTGTTGTCAAAAAAGTGAGTTGAAGCTGTGTGCAGTGTGTGTTAGTTTGGCTAACAATAAAGCCGTTATAAAAGGAGTTCTTGCCTCGCTGATCATTACTACTTGCCACTACTACTATACATAACACATATTCTCCCTCTTTTCTTCGGGTGCTCCGGCTTCCTCCCACAGTCCAAAAACATGCAGGTTAGGTAAACTGATGACTCTAAATAATTGTAAGCATGAATGGTTGTCCGTCTCTATGTGTCAGCCCTGTGATTGATTGGTGACCTGTCCACGGTGTACCCCGCCGCTTGCCCAATGTCAGCTGGGATCAGCTCCTGTGTGATCCTCCAAAGGATAAGCGGGTATGTGGACTGATAGTGTTGTTACACAAGGTGCTGTTCATATTGATATGGAGTGCAGCAAGTAGATGATGAGGTTTCTACAGTAAATACAGCTGAACTGAAAACCAGGAGTATCCATCTCACAGCCAAGGCAGTTGATGATTGATTTTATGTTCTGTCCCAGTGCATGACCTGTGCGGCTCTCAAGGTTGGTCATGCTCATGTACCCCGTAATAATACAATAAGTACCTGTAATAAAGTCCAGGATTGGTTAGGTGAACTTCTCGATTGTAGCACGGGCATGCGCGCACCAGAGCAATCATCTGACAGGAGCAAACGTTCACCTCAAGCCACCGAGTCATCATATTATCCTGATATTGAGACTGAGAACGGACTTGTTTCAGATGATGAACATTCCTCTGAGTTAATTGATAAACTCCCGTGGGAGTTAATAGACGCAGTTATTATGTTTAAACTTTGGCTAGCCGTACCTCTGCTTTATTAATACTGTTACTGACGTAGGAATTGACATGCCAAGATACCTGATTACAAGTATATATTCTGTAATCCTGTTTCTGTTCATAGATATATTGTGTATTGCAGTAGTTTCTCCTAAGTTTCTCATGTGTTATGCCCTATTGAAATGTGACACAGCCACACGGTCGGTCGGTCTTTTATGTTGGTAGTATTGGTATTAATATGATTGTTAGTGTGCCATTATTGCTGATAGTGTTTGCATTGTTAGTAACGTTATCAGCATCAGAACTGAAATTGCCATCACTGTTAAGCCTAGTTAAATTGTGTAGTTATTACTAACCTGATGTATGTAATTAAATTCCAATGTGTTTCAGACCACACAACTGCCTTTAATACATGCCATAATTGGGTCTGCTGTACTGCTGTGCTGTATTAAGAACAAATCAGTCACTAAATGGTTAAAGCTCCATCTTGTCTCCTGTCCAGTGTGTTCCGACCAATACCCCAGTGCGAGTGCTATCCGAAATATTACTCAACCAGTTACAACCCTATTTTTCAGTACCTGTAAAATACCTACATTATAAATTATCTTGAAGTTCCCAGACTGTTACCCCCTCATACCCCAACTTCACATCTTGTTCCCTCATATGTATCAGTACATATGGTACTGGTACACCGTTAGTACAGAACATTACACTGTAAATTGGGAAGAATTATGCAGCACGTTGCGAACCATATAAATGTTACCCAATTTGGTAGCCCTACTGGGCTTTACCCATTAAACTCAGGCCCATGCTGAGATGGAAATGTTAATTCATGCTTTTATCTCGTCCTGTCTTGACTATTGTAACTCCCTCTTCATTTGACTCAGCAAAACATCCCTGGATGTACCTTACATTACCAGCAGGTCTCTAAGGTCATCTGATCAGGGTCTGCTCGTTGTTCCTCGATCTAGACTTAAAACTAAAGGGGACTGTGCTTTTGAGGTTGTGTCTCCTAAACTGTGGAACTCTCTTCCGTTGGACTTAAGATCTGTTGACACTGTGGACACCTTTAAAGCTGGGGTAGGCAAAATCTGTGCACCTATGAAAAACCTTCCACCTCTCTCTCTGCTGCCTTGTATCACTCCACTAAGCCCCTCCCACCAAACCCACAACTTCGACCGGCAGCAGAAGGAATCAGTTCCCCTGCGGAACCTTATCCCTCGTACTGCTTACTCTCCACGGCGTGAGCCTCACTGAGACCACGGTCCCTCCCGCCGCGACTTGTCTTTTCTTCTTCGCTGCCACAGAGCACCCCAGGCTTCAGAGGCAGCTGCAACGCCGTCCAGCAGCGGGATGAGAGGCTAGTACACCACACACACACCACCGTCCCCCCTCAAAAGTTATTCCCCACTGTTTGTCATCATGCCTCTTTGCCACGTCAATACAAGTGCCATGGCATCGAACATAATGAGCCTGAAGCTCCGTGTGGAGCCGGGACGTGTTGCTTTGTTCTATACGTCACAAGTTGATTTTGTTTTGAATGTTCTAATTTCATTTGATTTGAAATTGAAACTTGAAACTGAAATATTCAAGTTTAACAAAGTTTGATAAAATATAAAAAAGGGGTAGGACTTGATAAGTATTGACTTCTTACTACTCCTTTTCAGACATGAAATATTTATTTATGTTGTTTATTGTTACTTTGCTGTTAATTTTATTGGTTATTCTTGTTTTGTTTTCTTACTTATATA
>LKNJ01004268.1:0-16867 GCA_002120245.1 Maccullochella peelii | reverse complement strand
TTTTTTTTTTTTTTTTAACATGTTCAAAATAAAAATCTATCTACATAATATATAATTAGTGTGTGCTCTCTAGCGCCACATAGTGAACACAGGAAGTGATATTTAACTCTGATGCAATGTCCAGTATTCATGAAAATGTATATCCAGATCAGGCGACATCTGGTTAATGCATTGATGCATTAATAAGTCACTTGTGTTACACCACCTACAGGCAACAGAAAGTGAAGTCTACGTAACACATAGTTCATCACATGCATACAAAAATTTACAATATGTCATCTCCGGATCCACATACTCCACTCCATACATGCAGTGTCCAATAGTCATATGAAAATCAAGTCAAGTCAACCAGCCTCCAGTTACAGCACAACCGCTGTCACTCCCATCAACTTGCACAGGGGTACGAGGGCCCGCTTATCGTTACTTGCAGCTTTAATGTACGTAAGTATGTTACTCTGCTATAGTTTTGTAATTCTAAAACTCAATTTCATGTTACTTTTTGTTCCTTGCATTATTTAATAGGAACACTATATGTAATATGTGCACAAGTAAAGCCTGCGTGCGACATCAAATAGATGCATCATGCCTTATATAACACCATCACCAATTTGAAATTAATAGCACATCCCTCATTCAGAAACACTTCAGAAACAAACCTACTAACAGAATATATGGAATAAGAAGCTAGGCTGAGTAGTACTCCCCATGATGTGTAAACTGAACTTAATGTATAAAATCAGTGGAGTGCCCCTTTAAAACCTGTCTGATTGTTTGACTGCTTGTGTTTTTTTTACCCTTTTGGACTTAACTGTAGCCATGTCACATGTGTTACCAGATCTCAGTAATTAACTTGGTGAGTACAAGGTTATCATAACTGGAATTAAATGAGACCAGATTTTTGATATAGTGGAACTTTCCTTTAATACCACACTGGGACAAAAAGTGATAGAAGTAGAAAACATTACTGTACCTCCCATATCCTGGATCTCCAGTCGACCCACTCCACTGCTACTGCGGGGAAACAGAGACATCCACACTGGCTTCCATCTCTGACAAGAGAGAGCAAGAGATGGTTAATGACAGTTCAGGATAACACTGGCTACAAACAAGCGTCACTGTGTGACTAGCATGTAAATATATCTATGTCACATATAGTAGTGGTTCAAGTTTATGATGGATTACATAATTTTCTCCTCCTCTACATGAACTCCACCTTTAACCCCTACACACGTGCACTACCCTCAACCTAAACCTTTTCCCTGTGAATGTGATTGCCAGTTTCAACCCTCCCACCTCCCACAATCCTTCCTTCAAAATAAAAGAGGGAGTGCATATCTGTGTTTGTGAGCTGTTAAGGAACAAGTAAGTAAGCCACATATATCTCATGTTTCATGTGATGCATTTAAACTCTGATAATTTAAAGCAGGTTTGTAATGGATCCTTTGCATTTCTATACCAGTTTTTTTAGGTTATAGGTGAGATGGTTGAGAAGATTTGAATCAAATGGCCACTGCAATGATACCACACAGCATGAGTGTGTGCTATCTGTCAGTGCTGCACAGGAATGTGTGGCCTGGAAACTGTGTTGTGTTTCAACTTGTTCATTTGGATTCCTGCTGTGGAGTCTCCT
Organism: Maccullochella peelii; assembly: GCA_002120245.1. Classification (NCBI taxonomy): domain Eukaryota; kingdom Metazoa; phylum Chordata; class Actinopteri; order Centrarchiformes; family Percichthyidae; genus Maccullochella; species Maccullochella peelii. Next base: position 15,237 of record LKNJ01004268.1, on the reverse strand, counting down.
TTGAGCAACACACAGAAAGGCTGAACACTTTTTCTACCAAAACTATGGCTCACATTTCATTTCCTCAGCTAACTTTGGAATCTAAATGAAACAGATAAATTATATGTTACATCTCATCTGTTTAATACATAAAGCACTGAGCCATGCAGTTTTTAAGCCAGTATGACATCATCAAGTACATCATCTTTATTGTACATCATCCTTCTATTTATATTTCTTAGATACTTTACTGTAGTGTCATGTCAGGTTTCTTGCAATGTTCCTATGAGATTGATATGATTATATTGTTATTACTGTAATCAAAACATAAAACAATTAATATCCGCTGCAAGAAAACAAGGCTGTATATTTAATCCTATGTCATATCCCAGGATCTTAAATGATCACTGCTACTGAGAAACAGCAGTTCAAGTTCAAATCTGTTATGTACTCACTTTGCCAGCTTTGTGTGGTTGGAGGTAAACCTTCCCTGTTTTGGTATGAGAATCCATCTGAGAAGCAAATGACTTCAGTTATTGCCCTTGGATTCAGAAAGATGTATGAGGTTTTCTTTCTTTTCTCTTTTATTTTCCTTTGGTGAAAAATGGAGTTTGGGCGTGCCCACAGTGAGACATTCTTGAAATATGATCCTCACCTAAAACACATACGCAAGTAGAGGTGTAGCTGAGATTGCAAAAGTGAGGAGGACAGAGTTCATGACTATGACTATTCAATGTTTTAATTTACATTGTGATATTTGTATACATCTATATCTGCATATACATATTTTTGTATATCATCAATCAGTTAGCGTTGAAGATTTATTAAAAGACTACTATGGATTAGAAATAATGACCCAATAAAGGCCTAATCATCATATGTCATATGCCCCCCAATGTTTCTTTGTGTGTGTGTGTGTGTGTGTGTGTGTGTGTGTGTGTGTGTGTGTGTGTGTGTGTGTGTCTGTCGCTGTAGTCTGTCTCTCTGTGTCTGTGTGCCGTGGGCGTGGCGCTCTAGTGATGGGCAAAGCAGTTTTTTCAGTGTACTGAATTATTAGAATCAGTTCATTAAAAAGATTTGTTCAAAAGATTCGTTCACCGTTCATCATTCATATCATGGTGGGTGATATCAGAAAACATACCTTAAACATCAGGTGGCAGCTCCTCTGCTGAGTCGGGAAGAAGCTCTTTCTCCAGCAATGTCACAGGGAACGAAGAAGCTGGAGATTGGAGGCTGGAGTTTTTGGTTTGTTTTTTTTTCCATTTGGGTGCCAAGGCAGGCAGTTGGCATCCACAACGTTGCATTACTGCCACCTGCAGGTGACCACTGGCTACTGGGCTACAAGTACACAAATCACTGTTGCTTCACATTTCACTGAGCTATGTGGTGCAAAAGGAACTTGTAACTTGTGAGCGACACAACAGCATTTGAGACTCGTAGCGGCAGATTCAAGCAGTTGTAGTTATTGACTTATGTTTTTGATAGAAATATATCCAAGAAAAAAATATATATTTGTGAGAAAATATTCTACAGGTGTACAGCTCTCATTAAATGAATTCACATACTGATTTGCAGATGTGCAAATTTTGTTCATGACCACATTTTTTGATACGGGTGTGTGAATGTGTTTTGCACCATATTCACTGCAGCAACTGCAGCAAAAGTGTGAGCGTATGAGTTTCTTAATTTGTGATTCGTAGCAGAGAATTTATGCACTTGCAATGAAGAATTTGAAAAAGTGTAACTGCTGTGTTGTGTTTGTGGGAGAGAAAAGAATCTCTGTGACTTCAAATTTACTGTTACACATGTGTGACTATTTTCTACAACTACAAATTCCACTGCACAGGTGCTCAGATGTTTTGCTCCAATAATACCTTCATAGATGACAGCTGTGATAGAATTTGTGTACTGCCAAACCTTTTCTCCTGAGAAATGTACTGTGGCCTGTAGGATTGACTGGCCATCAACCATCTGGTGAAATAATCAATTCCAATTCCAACCGACAGTTTTTATTTGCAGATCTATGCACTCATGTGACTGTACAGGCTACAACTCTGTGTCATTCTCCACAAGACACTTGTCCTAACTGGTTTGACAGCCTCTCTTTTATAGCTCCATATTTAGGGTTAACGTTAACAAACCCTGAAGGTTAAGAGGCTAACAAGCTAAACTCCAGCACGGTGAAGCATTCACATTCTTTTCTGCAGAAGCACACAACTACTCTTGATTTCAAGACTGGTCATGCTGCAGTGAACTGTGACTACAAAAGAATAATTTAAAAAATCTATGCAATCTGAGAACATTATGGGGCCACCTGAGCCATTGTGCACTACTATTGCAATGTTTTTTGAGGCACTGTGACACATTTTGGTTCTATTTATACCTTTACTTACCTTTCAAAGGAGTGAACGTGTTTTGTTTGGTCATAGTGAATCTAGTGCATTCCTGTTGTGGTTGATGTCTTAGTATATCTGAAGTTGTCATAATTTGCTGGTTTTTTCACCATCACCAAAACACAGGTGAAGGGAACATGTTAATCAACATGACAATAAGGTCAGTCCTTCCTATTAAGTTACATACTGTTTATTTTAATTAGTAAATTAATTAATTATCAGGCAAGACTTAAGCAGTGAATGTACAGACGTGATGATTTGCATGAATAAAATGTAGTGCACCAGGATAATTGGTGTAATTTTACCTTATGGCATCCTTTTAGTGACCTCTTCAAAACATTTGTATCATGCTTATCCACAAAGGTATATTATCAAATACAGTTCCATATGAGGCACATCTGTTCTAACCAGTAAGCTGACAGTTAACAGTTAATCTGCAACTAGGGAGGGGACTGATTATGGGCCTTAATTCGATGGGGCAAATCAGCATGGACAGTAGACATAAGCAGTCTCTTAAATCCCAGTCCCATTAAGACACACCACAAAAAGAGGATAATTCAGGGTCTGACTGCAGAATGTGCCACTTTAGCTTAAAAGCTGATTTGATAGCATGAGACTAAGCAGAATACTGTAAGTGATAATATAAGAAATTCTTTTACTCTTTTTGCTTTCTGACTTTTGAAAGACCAGTGCAGAATTTCTTTTAGAGCGACTGCATAGGGCTCACCAATAAAAGAGGATAGAGAAGAGAAAAAATAACTGTAAGTTGAAGAGATTTGTGTTTCATATTAAGACCATTTTCAATAATACCCTCAGTAGTGTGGCAGATCTTTCTCAATAAATTAATAAAACGAGTAACAAATGTAACTACTGTTCTAATTCAGGAAAATACAGAAGTATTGTATAGAAGTGAAGTAATGTAACCACTAAAGATGAGTGTCTGTTTGTTAACGAAGAGTGTTAATAAAGTGCTGGCAGCATGTTCAGCTCCAGCTGCTTTGAGGGAGCAAATTGAATGAAGGAGAGAGAGAAAACACAGGCTAACAGACTGCAGAGCAGAGAAGTGTGTGTGTGTGTGTGTGTCTGTGTGTGTGTTGGTGAGAGAGGGAGGCATAACATACCATTTATTTGTTCAACATTTCACTGTCAGCTGGAAAATGGCCTAAATGAAGGTCAGCCATCCCTCAGAGGAAGGTCACCTCTATCACTACACACACTATGTGCATGAAGTGCCTGCTATGTGTTGCTAACATATCATGATTCTTTTTCTCTTCTGGCTGATCTTTTACAGAGACATCAACAGATGATAACAGTTATGTGATACAGATGAAATAATGTGTCTTAGTGGTGACTGTGATAAAAGCTGCATACACTGGCTACAGTAGTAATTAACATAGCCAGGGCCATAACCAGCATTTTATTTAAAGCTGGAATGTGGAACTTTTCTCTCCCCATTCTGGCAGTGAGAGTAATTACACTAACACTGTCAATGCGTGCTTATGACGTATGCCTACAGGGAAGCTCGCCCCCATCAAATTCCCACAGTTCCAAGACAATAATCCATTATTTAGGTAGAGAAAATGTAATACTTACATAGCCTACTCCAAATATTTTACAAATACCAACCTGTCCAAGAGCAGTAATACAACATCCCTGTCTGCCCTCAGTCCCTGCTCTTCTTTCTGCACTCTCCAACAAGGAAAAGCTACACCAATGGTTATCTGTGTTTGTCCTTGCCGTTGATCGCTTTCTTTTTTTGACTGTAATCCTTCCTCTGAATGCTGAGTTTCTTTTTTATCTAGAGCATCAGAAACTTTTCTTGGGAGACTCAGGTTTTTCTGCCATAGGCACTGCCAAACTTCTAGTTGCTGTAGCCTACTCTGTCGCTACAGTTGCTCCGCTCATCTCTGGCAAACCAGAGCCATATAAAGAGATCAATCTGAACTCTATGTGAATCACATGATGATCAAGCATTTTGAACTTCCGTTAATGTGACTCTCTCACTACATGGCTCTGGGGTCAACCAATCATTGTAGGTTGACATAGAGCGTATCACTACCAGTGCACCAGCTCTGGAATGGCACCCGATTTAAAAACAAAAGCATACTGGTAAATATAGAGATTTACCTGTCGGTGATTGGCTTAATCAGCATTGTGTGAACTTGTTTGGCAACGGCTTGAATGTAACAGATGTTCATTTATATGTAAAAGTTTCGCACTCCAGCTTTGAGAATAAATGGAAAAAGAGAATCTGTTCAAGCATCCTAAACATTAAACAGTATATTCATGAATGAGGATCACCATCAAACCAGTGAAGTAGAAGAACACACATGCATTTGTGTGTGTATGTTGAAATGCATGAGAGCAATCTTTTTATTTTGTATTTTGAATTTTTTTCTCAAAACTGAATGAGGTAAATTAGATGGACTTTAAATGGTACAGGGCTTATCCATGAATAGAATACTGACAAAGTCAGAACTCCTTCACTTTGAGACAATATTTCACTCCCCAAAGCTCCTCATTCTTCTGCTCTAGTTCAGTCTCAAGCAAAGGCAGAGCTGAGAGTAATGCATACTGTATTTGTTACTATCAATGAGTATACATTTTCAAAGAAAGAGTGCAAATTTTCTCCAGGATTGTCTTAATTTTCCATATACGAAAATGTATGCCATCAGAATAATTTGAAAAAGGCTGGAATGAGAGCAGTAGCCAAATGTGCCTATGTGTCCTTGTTGGCACTGTTATCTGAGGCTTTCTTGTTTTCATTTTTATTTACTCCAAAAAGAGTTTGTTTTCACGCGAGCCTCATATGTTCACAGCAAATGGTTACATCTACAGTGGGTTCAGCCTAGAGAGCTTCAGAGGCTAAGCGACACTAGATGGGCATGTAAGGCAGATAAAATCTGATGAAAAGACTGGCTGCTATGCTGTGTGTCCTTCAGGATGTTTACTATGAAAACAAGGGGGAGGTCTCAGGTGGCCAGGGTCCTACATCGCCCACACTGATTTGATGTTTATCAGGCTCCTAGCAATGGTCTAAAAAGTTATTTGTAATGAAAAGTATCTGTCTGACACATTGCAGTGAGAGAGCAAGGAAGAGAGAGTGGGATGTGGTGACATGACATCTGCTATTAGAGCAAGGATGATAGGAAGGTTTCCACTGAAGCATCTTCCATCAGATCTATTACTGCATTATTGTTGATTGGAATTAGTGTTTTTCCAAGTGTGAGATAATTACAAGGATTCAAGAACTCTGTACCAAAAATAACTTTTAGAGAAAGAATGATTTTAACTATGAACTCAATAAGTTGCGAAAGCCTCTGGAAAGAAATTGTGTAGGAGTATGTTGATTTACACTCAGCAGTGCAGCCTGTTTTCCTACCTTTAAAATTAGGAAGAATTACCCTCAAACTCATCTATGATCGCGTCTGATATATCATTTTGTAATGCACTTTCCAATAGTGTTATATTAAAGCATATAAAATATGCATGACTATAGAAACTATCATATGTGAAACAAAAGTACATGAAAGAATATATGTATATTTGTGCCATAATATGGAAAAAATACAGGGTGACTAAAAAGCTATTAGCCTTTCATTTCCCTGTGGGTGCATGCTGTATAGGAGTTAACTGAGCTGGTGTACTGTAGAAAAAGCAGTATGTTTGCAACAGTATGCATTGTAACCCTACAGTCATTATGTCATGTGTCATTATGTCAAGTGTTGAGTTACTGTGGGACACTTTTGACTAGTTGTTGATCCCCTCTGGGTTCCCAATTTAAAAAATCCTAGGATCCCTCAGATGAGACTCAAGTTACCCTGGACTCAAAATGCATCAATATCACCATCAACACAGTACAACCAAGCGCTGGTTTTTGTGTTTTAGGATACTCTACCACACCGATGGATTCAGAATATGAAAATTAAATTGATCTAACTACTGTACATATCAGCTTTACCTGAAACTGTGTTGAGTTGATGAATTGTTACCAGATTTCAGTTTGGATTCAACATTAATTTAGGGCTGCCCGTTGAAGTCGAAGATTCGAATCATCAGACAGAGACCCCTCAGTTGACTGAGAAACTTCAACACGAGCAGTCATTTTATGTTGGGGTTTTTTTGGTCAGTCAGTGTGCAGTGTACTTCTGGAGACATTTCGGTCCCCTAGACGTATCTGCAGACAGAACGCTTCCTGCTTTCATGCTGCTCTCAGGGGTAAAATCATTTCACTACGTCAAGTTGTCCCGTCCGCTCGGTGAAGATGTCTGCAACGGGTACAGGCTACGGAGGCAGCTGCCAAGAGGTAAAGAGGCCTTGCCCGGTCAGGCTCCAAGATAATGTTATTTTCTGCCTTCTGCTTAGAAGTGGTGAATTTACAGCTCACAATGACTTAATACAAAATAGCTTTTGTTTGATATCTATCTAACTTGTCGCATATTTCTGGTCTGTCGTTAGCGTGGTTATCATGGATTAGCTCGGAGGCTAACTTTACTTGTTTACTATATTACGTGAACGTCGCTGTCACCCCGAACGGCCTGACAAACCCCGTTCAAAAATCAGGCAGTTCAGTAAAGTGTTGCTTGATAGTCTATGAAAAAAAAAGCAATGAATAGGTGAATATTCATATTGAACAGCCAAATCCGATTCAAGTGACAAAATTCTGAGTTGGGTACAGCCCTACATGTTCCATGTCAATCTCCTAACTAGATCCCTTTATAGACATGGAATATTAGAGAAATGTTAACCTGTGAGATTGCCATTGTGGCTTTTACATAAAAGGAATTTATTTAGACATGAGACCAACATGTGAAACTGCTATCACATTTACATTTAGTAGTATGGGATCATGCAGGTACAATAAGACAGGCCTAGTGTAGTCAATGTAGTACGGACACTTGAAATTTTTAAATAATGTTAATATTTAAATGAAATTTAAATAAACTTTTTAATTTGTATAGTATTGTATGAGTTTCAGAATGGATGAGGACATTATTTTACAAATAAACATGGAATACAACAAGGCAAGAATTTATATTATCAAATATAAATCTTTCAGGTGTATTTTCTTACATACACATGATAAACTATGTGGCGACAACAAAAGCTTAGTCGCCCTACAAATAGGGATATTTTTGGTACAGAAATAAAGGAACAAGAACTTCACTTTGGTTACATACTTAAGGTGAAAGTGCAGTATTTAGGTACATGGGTCACAGAAGGATAGACCCATGTGGAAGCACAGGGAGAGGATAAAGCAGGAGGCAATAATTGCTTGACTGCAGGAAGAGCTGACAGGCAATGTTAAAAGTTTCAACACACTGTAATAACAGTAGTAATAACTCCCCCCCACCCCCACCTCCACAACCCTCTTGCTTTGTGTGTGGTTTCATTTATGTTCCAGGTCCACTTGTACCACACTTATCCACATCCTTGACAGGTTTGGTGCTTCAAAAATAACATTTTGGCTGTATGGTACAAATGATACACATCTGTTTCTCAAGCTGTTTTCCATTTTCCAGTGCACTGGAAGTTTAGCCCATAACAAAATTCCCAACATACACTGTAAGAAGTGGTAAGTAGCCTATCTTTGTTGACTGTGCTCACTGACTAGGCCTATGCTTCACTAGCAAGGGACTGTACTGTATATCTTATCCTTGCCTCAGGCTTGATTTAGGCTAAATCTGAACTTTAATCAACATCTCCACTCAACCCACGCCTACTTTGGCCACGTACTGTATGGTAAGCTCTCATAAACATATAGGCTGCTTTACAGCCGGGAATCACACGCGACTCTATGCATCCTGCCTAACAGGGCAAAAAGACAGAGAGCGCACGAGGCAGATGGAGAAAGAAAAAAAAGAGAGAAAGAGAAGAGGAAGGAAAAGAAAATGAGGGGGATGGCAGGACGGAGAGGTAGCCTATATAGACTACACACACAGAGAGGAGAAAGCATAATAATTCATGGGTGGGTTCAATTTGATCCAGCTCGCTGGGCTACTAATTTTGATTCAGCTGGAAAAATTAACAACACTGTAGATGATTGGTTGAGCTGTCTGGCAGTCATCTCAATCCAGAGTGGAGGGCGGGTCTCTTTGCCACAGTGTTTCACTAGGGCGCAGATCGAGCCCAGAGCAGAGCTTGAACAGCTGTCGTGGGTTCCGTCCGCTTTCAGTTCTTAACCTTTTCAGTTAAATTATTTATTCTGTAAGATGCCTAGCTTCCATTTCTTTCGTCCTGGTATTGGGAATTAACCGACGACTGAGTTTTTGGAGTTCCTGTTGCTACACCATGTTTTTAAGTTGCCCCTCGCGTGCTGTTTGACCACAGCTGGAGCACGAGCGCTGTTCGCGGTGCTGAAAGCTTCAAGAGCCGTGAAGAGAGCAGAGGTTTCCGAGCCTCTGGAGAGAGATGAGGAGGAAAAAGCTCTCTGTGGCGGGCTTTTTAGTCGCCTGGATACTAGTACTGTTTGTCAGGTAAGACCTGGCTGTATGTTAACCTATCTGATTGGCAACCTGTCTGTTAACTATAGATAGAGAGATAGACAGATTCGAAAATGATGGTGGACCTAAAAATAAAGTTCAACCACAACATTATACACACGCACGTCAAGTCAGAAGGGAGTGCCTTTATTCCAGTTACATATCTTATCATTTCTTGTGTAGATAAATTGTTTCAGATTGATTTGAATAGCCTATGTAGCTTATTTGGTGATATCAATGTTTGCCAAAAATTTCAATTATCTGCACCGGGGGCCAGTTCTAGGATAATGTTACCTGCCAAAATTAGCTTATTACAGATATGTCAGTAGCCTATTGGTAGGCAATAAATAGTGGAGCTTATACAAAATCTACTTTCATTGTACACCTGTTTGTAAAGGCTGAATTTGTATGCATTTTCAATTTTTTTAACAAGTTTAATATATATATATACATATATATATATATACAAACTTGCACAATGTGTTTGTAATGAAGAACCCATAGTGAGTCTGGCAAAGCTGAAGAGGTTAACCTGTCTGTTGTCTTGTCAGTTAGTAACTGTAGAGTTATTGTGTGAGAATGTTTTCTTGACAAGGATATGTATGGTTTTGAAATAAAAATTGTATGAGGGAAGCAAGGAATTTAAAGTGTTCATTGGAAATAGCCATAGGTGAAGCATCCACACTCTCTAACCTGTGCAATATTCACCTTCTTCAAGCATCCAGTCTTGACTTAATAAATGTATTTTGCATTGATTGTATTGTGCAGATACATAATAATGGCACTCATAGTGTTCATTGGTGAAATATTTTAAGCCTTCAAGATGCCAAACTTCTTCTTTTGTTCTTTTCCAGCTTTTTTTGTACATTTGCATACATCAAACAGAGACCAAAAAGTAGTGTAGTAGAGATATTCAGTCTACTTTAGGTTCTTGAAATAAAGCTGAATTCATGTAACTGTGATTAATGCAAGGTTTTATTCATGTACACAGAGAGAAGACCCTTACATGAAAATCACACTGCAAATCAAGCTGTTCTGAGTAGTCTCTGTCTTACAACATTAAATCATCTGTCTTTACTTATGCTTGACTACAAGTATAAAGTTGAAGATGACATCAGAATTTCTAAGTCAGGGAAATAGGGATTAATTTGTCAAATGGTGTATCATGGACACCACTTAACTGAAGAAAATTGCTGAATACCGTTGCTCACTGGGGACAAAAGTAACTGAAGGCTATATTTGGGTCAGAAGGAATAATGTCTGTTGGATCCTGTGGACTGTCTATTGAGCTACCTTCCATCACACACAGGCTCATGAGATTTTGCCTTTGAAACCCCTAGTAGAAGCCCCAGTCCCAAAAGGCAAGTCGATGCCTACTGATATTAACATGATTCCCTGTACTGTCATATCTACTCTCTGAGCATTTCCTCCGTTCCTACTCCTTTCTCCCTTAGCTGCATTCCTTTATTAATAAGATACGTTTTTGTAGGAATGTTTGCTGTATTTAACTTTGACTGCTTTAGTATTTTCAGATTTTCTAAAAGTAAAACGTGCATAGTTTCCCAAATGTTTGAGCAAGCTTTAGCATAAAAAGCAGCTGAAAAGATCAAAGCAACAGTAAATCTTCTTAGAGGGTCATGGATGGATTCAAAGACGAAATTTAACAGGCATATAGTCTGTCATTCAACTGGAGCTTGACTAGATCTGCCTCCAGCTTGTCATTCCTGTAAAATACTCAAAGTCTTTGTTTCTCCCTCTTTTCCCTTTCTGTTTTTTTTATTTCCCTTTCAGTTTTTTTAATTCCAGTTGTTTCTTTGTTTGAATGCAGAGGGGCATTATCCATGGCTTCACAGTGGCTTCACAGTGGCTTCACAGCAATGTATTATCTTAAGCAGGCATATGCATTCTGCAGCTGTATGTGTACATATGTGTGGCGTGAATGAAGACATAGAAATTTATGTAACAACTGATTTAATATTTCTACAGTTTTTTTTTTCAAGAATGCATCTATTTAAAGTCCTTCATCCAGTGTTGTGGGTGTAGAGCAAGGCATTAGGAGGTATCACTTGTTTGGTGTCAACCTTAATGAAGCTGTGTTTACCCATGGATATTGTTCCTCTATGGGTAAAAGTTTGACCCCAGTGGCTCACCTTATGTTCATGTAAAAATTTAAATATGTATTTAAAAAATATGTTCAGTTGAATGAGGGTAATGGTTGCAAGTAGAATTTAGAAACTTTATTCACTAATCTTACTTAAAGCAGTATTTTTTTTGCCGTCATTGGGCAAAAATTCTGTAATAACTGTCCAGCATATTGTAATTCAAGTGGTCTGAGAGAAAATTCTACTTCTGCCCCTCCTCTTGGCTTTGTTTTCAGGCTTTAGAAAATCTAGCCCGCGATGGGAGACTTTGGCCAATCACAGGTTATTTCAGAGAGTGATTTCAGTTCCTATTGGGTGTTCTACAAATGCAGATGCGTGTGCACGTCCCTTCAGATGGTGAAAGCCTGGTTCAATGGTGGAAAATCATGCAGAAAATCCTGCAACTTGTGATAAATTTACCACCTTTGCATACAGCGGCGTATAGTACAAAACACCACACAGAGCTTCAGGCTCATTATGTTTCTTCCTTGTTGTCAGAGAAGACAATTCACCAGGGTCTCGGTGAGGCTCACGCTGTGGAGAGTGGGCCCTATGAGGCATGAGGTTTGGCAGGGTAACTGAATCCTTCTGCTACTGTTTGAAGTTGGGGGTTTGGTGGGAGGGGCTTAGCGGAGTGATACAAGGCAGCAGAGAGAGAGGTTTTGCATAGGTTTGCGCAGGTTTTGCCTACTACAGCTTTAATCTACTTTAATCTAAGTTCTGATCATTTAATTTGATTTCTAACAGTGACCAGCCACAAAAACCATACATGCCCTGTTTCAGAGAATTGAGAAAAAGCATTTTGTTTCTTGCATAATGCAGTATGAGCGTGCACATAAACAGACTTGTCTGTCTTGAATGTTTTAGAATTTGCCTCTGTCTCCTCTCTCCTCTTACATTGTAAGCCTCTGGCTTCAATTTTACGTTTTCTGGTCTATGTTTTCCAGTGTGCCAAATGCTGTTTCAGAGGCCTTTATACCCAGAACAACCTCTGGACCAACACTAAGTACTTCCAAAAAAAAAAAAAAAAAATCACAAAACTTAAAAACTGGTAGATTCAATCCAAGATATGTCGATCTTTTCCTTGCAGACAGAACAAGATCTTTTGACTATACATGGCTGAATGAAAGGGATAATAATAATTGCCTAAACACTAATATTAACAAAAATAAATAATACAAATAAAAAAATATGTAATGTAGAATAATTTCATTTGTTGGGTAAGTAAGCTGTCAGAAAGAATTATATCAATTTGCCATCTGTGTTGTTGACAACCCACTGTGTTGTTGACAACAGTTTACTGTCCCTCCGAATGGACTCTTCCATTCTGATGTCAGGCAGGAAATTGCCAGCATTTGTATTGTAGCGATGCCACACCTCCTGGTGAATGAGGACCTACTCACAATGTGCCTTTCAACAGTAAAGTAGCTTCTGAGTGGGTGTCCCTGATTATGTTCTCATCCTCCTGTGAAATGTCTTCAGTTTCACAATGACAAGTTTATTTAAATGTATTAATTATTTATTTTCCTAATAGAGACTTTATACTTGCAATGAAATATACTCTCAGTGTACATAATGTAATATGTCATAAAGGTTTATGTCAGCCTAAGGAGGATGAAATAAAAAATAGTAAAGATAGTCCACACTCAAAAAAGTGGTCCAGAGGCTGCAAATTCTTTTATCTCATTTATTAGAACAAGGGAATTAAAGAAGTACAAACATTTCGGAGGCCTGCCTCAGTTTAATGCTCTCTGTATTTATAGGGTGTGGCTCAGGAGGTAAAGTGATATCGTCCCCTTATCACAGGGTTGGCGGTTCAATCCCCAGCTCCTCCTGTCCACATGGCCAAGTGTCCTTGGGCAAGAACCCTAAAGAACCCTTCCTTGCATGGTAGCTTGCTGCCATCGCTGTGTGAATGGGTGAATGAGAGGCAAATTCTAAAGCTATGCTATATAAATGCAGCCATTTATCTACCACCGACATAAGATGTTTGCAGGTAGATGTCAACTGGTGTAATCTCTCAGAAGAACATATACTGTAAATGATTCAGTTGCCACTAAACGCCAAAAAATACTGCCTACAGATCGCATTGTAAAAGTTTTTTCAAACATTCCTATATGCCTCAGGTCTTTAGTGACCTGGCACTTATATAACGCAGATTAAGCCATATATTAAAATCATACTGCTTGTAACCTTTTCAGAGCGTATTATTAACAATATCAAACACATCAAAAATATATTTTTGCAATTTATTACATTTTTCAATCATTTGCAGATGTCAGAATTATCATCATTTTTTTAATTCATTAATATATTTCAGAGTAGCCTGTTATATTTCATGTTTGTACTATTCTATTTTACCCATAGGCTACTGTAACTTATCACAGACTGATCTACTAAACCTAAATTATTCAGCACAGTAATCACAAATGACAGTCACTTGCTTGTTTTGTGGTCGAGTGTGGATTGACAGATGTGGTTGAGTTCCTCAGCTTAAGCAGTACCGTTTCTGGAAAAACCAAAGACTTTTAGAGCATCCATCAGCTATGGAAGTTGTAGCACCTCTTTCCTTTTCTCCAGCCATGGTCACAACAGCTGAAGGTGGAGGTTTTCCTGGAAAGTGCAACGCTTGTGAGATCTTCTGACTTACCAAGTTGCAAATATGGCTAGGAAAACTACTTGCGCGTTTATACCAGCTAGGTCAAAGTAGTTGAGGTAACTATATAAGGTTCCCTCATCAGTCCTAACTTCTCCTGGGATCGCTACTTATGGTTTACTTGCGGTATCTTTTTTTACCCCCTGCTTTGCAAATGTTTAATTAGGGCCTGAGCACCGAAGAATTCAGTGCAGAGGACCTATTGTTTTTCGAATGATTCTTATTAGGGGCCGAGCACCGAAGAATTCGGTGCAGGGGACCTGTTGTTATTCAAATGATTATTATTATTAGGGCCCGGGCACCAACCTCGGTGCGAGGACCCTATTGAAACTGAAGGAATTATTAGGGCCCGACCTATTCTTTTTCGAATGTTTATTATTATTATTACTAGGGCCCGAGCCCCGAAAAATTCGGTGCAGAGGACCTATTGTTATTGGAAGGATTATTAGGGCCCGAGCACTGACTAGTGCAAGGAACTAGTGCAAGAACCTATTGTTTTTCGAAGAATTATTATTAGGGCCCGAGCACCGACCTCGGTGCAAGGACCCTATTGTAACTGCAGGAATTAACAGGAAGTGCTTATTTAATGGACTTTACATTGTCCAATCTTCTCCAAACTTCCCATGTGTCATGATAATACCGGCCTGAAGCCATGTATATGCCAAAATTCAGTCATAGTCATAGCGCCACCTATTGACAACAGGAAGTGATGCGTTTTAGATGCGTTTTAGAGTCTGACATACTGCTCCTAGTGGGTTGAGCAGAACAACCTCAAATTTGGCCAATTAAGCCTTAAGTTGTTGATTTTGCTTTGCAGTGAATACTATGAGTTTTCATTAAATGGGTGTCGCCACCACACCATGGTGTATTTCGATGTATCATCATGGAAACATAGACTGTTTTAACTCAGCTCCATATCATCTGATCTTTTCCAAATTTCACATATGTCATAACATTCCCTTTGTTGATGCTTCACTGTGACAATTTTGACTTTTCATCAAACGGCGTTGCAGTGACAACGCATTCCTCGCCATGAAACAGGAAGCAGTGTTTCTGGGGTCAGGGATGATGGAAAACTCATGAAACTTGCCACCCACATGTCTTAACAGCTTGTTGATGCTTCACGGTGAAGATTGTGACTTCTCATCAAATGGCGTTCAGCGTTTCGCCGCCAAACAGGAAGTGCTTTATAAATGGACTTTACATTGTCCGATCTTCTCCAAACTTACCATGAGTCATGATTAGACAAACCTGAAGCATCTATATGCTAAAATTCAGTCATAGTCATAGCACCACCTACAGACAACAGGAAATGACCTAATAATAATAATAATAATAATAATTCCTTCAGTTTCAATAGGGTCCTCACACCGAGGTGCTCGGGCCCTAATAATTAAAGGTGCAAGCAGCGATGAACGGGCTCGAGCACCTCGCGCACGTCGAAGCGTGTAACATCTGCCACTTGAATTAATAAAAAGTAGTATTTCTGTTCTCTGTGTGTTTGACCGATGGCAGAGGTCAGCTAGTACACACACACACACACACACACCACTAGGAACACTATGTCAGACTATAAAACTTGTCAT
>LKNJ01004267.1:0-33758 GCA_002120245.1 Maccullochella peelii | reverse complement strand
TCCTGTGTTGTTGGTAGTAGACAGGCTCTGAGGGAAACTGAAAGCGATCTGCTTGACTTTGAGACAGCGGCGGCAACAATAATACCACTTGGAAACGCTGGGGTGGGTAATCGTTGAAAAGTTGTCTATTGCCACTTTAAGGTTCTGGTGTCCCTCAATGGACTGATGTTTCGGAGGTTTTTCCACATTAGTAGGAATACAGTTCTAATGGAAATAGTTAAAGAACCATCACACTCAAAACATTTTTTTATTTCAGCACAAACTGTAAGCTTTGAACAGCCATGAACACACACAGCAATGAATTGATATTTGCATTTGCTTTCAAATACAAAGGCCTATGTGTGCGTCCCGTGCCTGTACTGTACTGTACACACAATAAAATATATTTTATTTTTACAACGCTGTAATGTTCTAACTGTAACATTCTTAGAATTAAAATAATGAACGTGATGGGGATGTTATAGGGGAACTGGAACTTAACCCTAAGCAGTGGGATCAAATATGTACATTTAATATCATTTACCACCAAACCTCTAACATCTGCCTACAGTTTGTAGAACTGATAGGAAGCTTGCATGCTTTTTAGCTTCTCTTTAACATTAATCTATTGACAAGAAATAAATAATCTGATAAACATGTGACATCCAATTCACTCCATAAACTGTGAGTGAATTTCGGTCACAAATGCAAAGTAACAAATTACACGTGTTCAACTGAATTTATGGGGAAATGACGCCCTGACCACAGTCTTAGAGGGAACATTGAACTTACATCCCACAATAATGTGCATTTATTCAGATTCCTGACATGTTTGCCATCCTACAAGATCAGATTGGGGATCACCCAGTCTGCAGCATGGACAGTTCCACCCATTCACACTCAACTGACGCCTCTGATCCCCACATTTTAATGGTCTGCATTGCAATGGTATTCTTGCTCAGAGTGCAAATGTCCACAAATGATAAAGGACTGTGATGCGCCTCAGCCCGACCTGAAACCCAGTGTCCTCTGCCTGGGGAAGCTGCAGAGTCGGTGTCGGTGAGTCCCTTGGTCCGGTGTGTGCCCCCCTGTTGCTTTAAGCAGTGAGTCCTGCCGTCCGACAGGAGGCGTGTCTCCCCTACGGCCGGAGCGTAGCGCTACCAGATGCAAGTGCGGGGGAAGCGACTCGGCTCCTCCACAGAAACAAATCAACTTCTTTGTGCTGCTCTGGTTACTCTTCCCTGCTCCAGCTCTACCTAGGGTAAGCCCATTCTTTAAAACTTTACATATATATTTACATGTTTTCACTGCGCTTTTTTCCCGCGCGTTACACCTTTTCAGGAACTGGTTATATCTTTGGGATCAGATGAGACCGAAGTAGGAGCTTTTTCCAACCGGCAAAACACGCAGAAAACACCGTTACGCACCTCACCGGTCAGGTTTGAAGTTCTGTGAGTCATCTGTGAGTTTATAGGAGCAAAGCCGCTTCGTACCTGCGCACTCAGAACGAAAACAATTTAAATGTCCTAGAAATTGGCGCTGACTTGTGGTTTAATACGCCTTGGAGAGATGTGACCTCCAGTCTTTGCCCGACCTCTATTTGGAGACGCTAGTCACCTTTTCGGGTTCCTCCTCCTCCTTCTCCTCCTCCTCGGGCTGATGCCTTCATTGTTGGGGTTGAAAGACATTATGCTCACCGTGATCCGCTTTATGAATGATCCGTAGATAACGTCTCTAGTTGATGGTACCGGATGGGAACTCGCGGAGACAAGCAGCGCATTTAAATCCCATAGTTGATGAGCACATTAGCTTTAAATCAACTGTATCATCACGCAGCGCTGCCCAGTGGAAGGGCTCCGCTCAGCCTCTTTAAAAGCCATTTTCACATGTACAAAAGGGCATTTGTTGGACTGTAAAAAGAGCTGAACATAAACAGTCCAGATGAGTATATGCACTGGTGGCAACTGTGCTTTTCTTCGCCTGCCAACCCCGCAGGCTCCTTTAGCACCTTTATGCCCGTTACGCACGGCTATCAGAAAACTGCGGCTTCGTGTTGTTGATATTAGTTCAGGGCTGCTCCTTCTTATAATGACCTCTATGTAAGTTAAAATACTGCGCCGATTTACTCATTGTTCGCGGAGAGACAATCAAATCTCAGGTGTGTTTTTTGGTAAAATGGAAAAAAAATAAACAAGCGTATTATAAAAACGGATAAATCAACTAGTAAGTTCCACTGCATGTTGTGCTTGGTGTGGACTGTACCCAGTGCAGTGCAAATTATGTCCTAACTACTTAATTAGAATTATGATGTTGGCATCTTTTTAAAATCACATTTAGCCTGTATATACAACTTACATATTAGTTCATTTTAGTTTTTCAAGCTCCTTGGGCTGCTTAGTTATTTGGCTATTGGCCACAATAAATGAATGTTAATGTGAAAGCAGGTGGTATATTTAACCTTTAGGTATAAACTGTATCATCATATGGATGTAGTCCTGATAATTAAGGAGGCAAACGAGCAGGGGAAGCTGGCAAAATAAATAGGAACATTAGGGGCCACGGAGCCGCTGTCTGTCTGTGGTGCTGAAATCTTATCAATGCACAGGGTTATTTAAAATACAGCCTCTGACCATGGTGCTGAAACATGGTCAATGCCAAGACTGATCCAAAACAGATTCGCTGTCTGTGGTGCTGAAAACTCCTCAGACCAAAGACTCGTGTAAAACATATTCCATCAGCTATGGCCTAAATGTTAAGCCGTTTACTTCTTTAGAGGCTGCCTTAAATCTCAGTAAGAGATTTTATTTTACAGAACTGATATATTACAGGAAGAAAGGATATTTTGTTATAGCTTAATGTTTTCCTGGAAATACTGTTAATTTTCAGTTATAATATATTGCTGACGGCTTGCATTAGAGGCCAGCTGGTCATTCAGTTTTATTTGCAAATATGTAAATATCAGCTTAACCTTGTCATGTGCAATATTCTTGATCCTGTAAAATTTAGAGAAGGAATCTATGAGATTTAGAAATTATTTATCAGACTGACCAACCAGAATTTGACTGAAAAGTCTATATGAAGGTTTACAGACCTTGGAAATAATACAGCAATGATTTGTGCTTCTATATGTATCCAGTAAAGCGAACCCACAGGGTTATAAAATCGTTATGGGATTTTCTGAATTATTTGGAAATAAAGTCCAGCCTTTGGGAAAATATTGAATACGACACTTACATATCTTGTATCATGTCAGTTAGTCAGTAGTCATATATAAGAGCCGATATGGCACTTCTTGCGATCACAAGTCAGACGACACACATGCAACTGAAATTTGATGTTCAAATTTCAGTTGCATGTGTGTCGTCTGACTCTTAACTAACAGGCTGTGCAGTCTCAGTCTCAGTCTCAGGAAAAGTAGAAAATAAAAAAGTAATAATTCCAAAGACAGAACATGAGTGCTGAAACACAACGGGGGTGAGCAGAGGCTATTCATCATGTTGAGTGTACAGTGACAGGTTTGCTTCACGGAGCCCTCACATGAGTCCAAGCCTGAGCGACTCCGATCAAACGCAGGCGATCTTTTCAAAATTCCTACATTGGCTTTTATACGGCTGTGCACAGCGGCGCTCCGCTGCCAGCAACGGCCATTGAACCGAACCGCGGGGAAAAATCTGAGAGAAAAGCGGAGAGCTGGCAGGGGGACACGACATCAGGGAAAGAGAAGGAAGGAGGAGGAGTGGGGGAGGCATGGCAATTTCGGCAGGCTAAATAGATCAAGGGGCGAATTGTGGTAGTAGCCAGAAACATGCCCGATCCACCCTGTGCGCTCTCCCACTAGGCTACTAGTGTTGGCTCGACGTCAGATGCTGTGCGGCAGTGCAGCAGGAGGAGCTCGGGCTGGTGAGGCTGCTGAGACCGCCGCTTCACTCACACACACTCTCACTTGGTCACGCTGGATCTCCCCCTCTCACCCCCCCTCCAATCTCTGCCTGTGTCTTTCAGGAGATGGATTTCTTCAAGCTCTGCCCTGCCTAACATGGATGCCCAGCCAGTTCCACCACCACCTCCACCATCATCTTCCTCAGCTGAGTCGGAGGACTGTTTCTTCTTGGCGCAGTGAGCTGGACACGCAGTGCTTTTTTTGCCATATGGATGTGGGGAAACCGTTGCCCAGCCCGCCGGTGGTGACCATGCCGTGATTTTGCAGCCGCCTTGCTTCACGTTAAAGGGGTGAAAGAGAAACACATTCTGGGGAATATACCGATTCAGGGAATAAAAATCCTGTGCACCACACAAGCACCATGAAGATTACCTCCCTGCTGATATTTAATGCGAGAGTCAGGTGCACCGTCAGGCTTCTACTGCTGCTATTACACTGTGTAGGATATTCTCATGGGATGCCACACGTCTTGAGATTTGGTGAGCTACTTTTTCCTTTTCCACTCATGTAGCCCTAAAAGTTTGGCTGGTGTGTTTTCATCCCCAGAAAGCATGCTGCTCTCACCACGACCTGTTGGAGACTCACTTTCCCTCCCCTTTCCTCAGTTGTGGGGAGTAGTTGAAGTTGCTGTTCTGAGTGATGTTTGCAGTGTAAGGCTTTTTAGGAGCAACAGCACGAGGGTAGTGTATCCAAAGAGTTGGTACAGACATGCACTACTATAGTGCAAAGCTGCCAAAAAGAGAAATTAATATATGAATGATCCATAAGTCCATAGGGAGTTAATAGTGGGCAGCCTGTAACTTGTTGATATTTAAAAAGTTTCAAATTAAAAGGTTTAACATACCCCACCCCCATGTGTGTGTGCAATCACTGCTGGTAGTGATATTGTGTGTGTATGTGCTAAATACTGTGATTTCAGTGATTTGCACAGTATATTTACATGTGGTAGTGGTGTGTGTGCATATGTGTGTGAGAAAAACAGAGAGACAGTTACATGTTATTTATTACATTAGCTTCACCTTTTTTTTGAAGAATAAGGTGGATACTTTTTCATAATATGCTTACATGCCTTGCCCATATTTCAGAAATGTGATGAATATTTTATTTTGCTGTAAGGGACATTTTTGGGTGACCTTTTGAACAATTTCCCCCTTAAATGTCCCCCTTGAGCAGCTTTAAAGTAGGGGGAAAAACATATTTCATCACTATATGGGAATGCAGTATGTTTGATCCAACACATTGCAGCTATGTGATGCATATACAGGAAATATTCCACCCCAAGTCCACATGTTTTTATAGCGGCATCATTTCATCAAATACAAATAGTGTACATGTCTCGTGCATCATTTTATGCACAACATAAGTCCCACTGGGTTTGAATAACTCAGCTTTTTTTTTCATTCTGGGGCCAGCGGTTGGCAAGAGGTGAAGGCCACTGATTTGCACCACACAGTGTGGCTGCAACCATAGAATAGAACAGCAGGAAGAACGAAAAACACTGCAGAAACACAATTATTAAAATAAAACGTTTGATTTTATTTATCCAAAACGTACAGTAGGTGGGCACACAGACACACACCACAATCACAATAACACACACAGATACAGAAAAACACAGATTGCTCCTACTATGAACAGCACACAGATATATTAAGATCAACAGACTATATGTGCTTTTTGTTGAATGATCCAACCGCTTTTGTTTTTTATGGATTGGAAGAAACGGCACTGATATTAAAATCTTCTATAAAATCTTTAGTAATGACATCAACAATGTACATTTCTTTAATTTATGAATGCAAATTGATGAGGTGCAGATTGATTGTTCCACTGATGGAGCTGTAGGATCTGAATGAAAGCGCAGATGGATAGATAGATGAAATCCTGTGAACCTCTGGTCTGGTAGGTGTCAGTAAAGTCATAGTCTCTTCACATTACGGTGACTGGTTCCCAGCTTAGAGTCATTCTGTCCATGTGTAGAGGGGAATACAGTGTGCAGAGGGAAACACCCTGTGCCCCATTACATCCCATTATATAATTACAGTCCTTTACCACTCCTCTGTTAAATAAGCCTGTATTTGCAGACAGCAGCAGAGTCAGAAGGCTGAAGCTGAACAGTTACAACCTGAATCTGTCTGTTGGACAACATGTCTTGTGATTACATTTATCCCTCCTCTCTTCCTTTGCCAAGGTACTTATATCAGCTACCAGCCACTTGTGTATTGACAAATTTGTTCAGCAGGCATCTGCAGGCTTTTAATGTGTTTGTTTTTTAACGTTTCATCATGGAGACAGATTTCAGTTTGAACTGTGGAAACATTCACCAGGAGTGAATCAGTAGTTCAGGAGTTAACTGTATTTGTTGAGTTAAACCTCAGTGTAATTTTAGTTAGCTAACCTGAGCTGCATAGAGATAACATTCATCAGAATACAAATAAATATAAATATTAAAGGGGTACTCTAACAATTTAGTGTCACACTTCAATTAAGGTGGGAAACCTTTTGAGAGACAGATTAAACAACAAATGGTCAAAATCGAAGCAGCAGAGGCTTAGATATCCTGACTTTTAGTCTCTAGTACTGGTCAAGCTCCAAAAACACTGGATCCTACATTTCCCATGATGCAGCTCAACAGCATCTTTCACCAGACCCTCCTACCCTGGTAAACACCAATGTCTTTCAAATCCCACACCCCCAGTTTGTAACTCAGGCTTTCTATGAAAAATGTGAATTCTCAAGCTCTGATGACAACATCAGGGTCCTGGTGACATCATCAGGGTTATTTTCTGAGACTTGACTCCAGAGTCACACAAGACACAGACTGAGTAGTTCTCCTTGTGACAAGTAAACTGATGTTCTTGTGTAAAATTGTAGTGCCCCTTGTAACCGTGGTATTCTTGATTGTGGAAGGTCAGCAGGCTAGGCTAACTAGCTAATGAATATAGACACTTAGTATGTCTAATATGCACTGTTAAATGAATACTCCTTGTCTTGTTTTAGTACTCAATAATACCTTTAAATACTCAAATTTCATCTCAGAAGGAAATTTAGGAATGTGGGGGTGCTATTGAATGCTATAATGAGATCAAGGAGTTTATCTTTAAATAGGAGCAAGGGACTCACCATATTAGCTACAGTATGTCTTGACTGTCCACTGTCAAACTGTGCTACTTTAGCTCCACCAATTGAATTTTGAAATGGGATTTCCTGTGCTTCTGGAACAGCTTTGACTCTGAGAAATGACATGAAAAGAGCTTCCTATTAATGTAACAATCCAAATGTAAAATTTCCAGATGTTTTTTGACCATTTGTAGTTACTATTCTTCAAATTAGGAGCTTGCACTAAGTTCAACTGATTCATTCGTCTGAAAAATTATGGTGCAATTGTTGGATTTCCATTTTGAAATTCAAGCACAAGAAAAACAGCTCAGAATAAGAATGCCACAGCTGTTGTTTTTAATCAATCTCAACAGCTCCTGTGATGAAAAAACATTTTTTTTTACAGATTCCCAGAGTTAGTTCTTAAATGAGTTTTGGAGCAGAGATTGAAGCAAGGTAAGAGTTTAACATTTGTGTCTGTTGAAGACAGAGACTCACATGCTGACAACCACTGATGATAGAAACCCTACATAACTGAATTTCTCCGCGGCCCATTCAAGATAAAGCTTGATACAGATCAGCTGTAAGCAGCGATAGACTGAACCACAGCAACATGTGACCTGCCAGCTCTGTAACTGTGACTCCAGCCTGCTGGGTCTACTGAAATGTCCTGGAGTTTTTGAGGAGTTGTATTGCAGACAGGTGAGGTCAGCAAATTGGATTACTTGTGTGGAGGAGAAGCCATATTCAGGGTCACTTCACAGCAGAACTGCAGAATGTACTTCACACATTCACTGCATGAGCTGGTGGTGGAAAGCAGACGGTTCACCGCTTTAGAAAAGTAGCATTAACAAAAAAGTTCAGGTCAAGGAAGTTGTCCAACTAATGACAGTATGGAAAGTCATGGATAAATTACATATTTTTCATCAAAGCCCCACATCCTTCCTCACATCTAAAAGAAGCAATTTCAAGCTGTATTTGTGTAATGCATCAATTTATACTGGTACTTTATGTCTCTGTGATCTCTGCAGAGTGATTGAATCATGTGAATTGGCGCTGGCTACCGTGGTCGGCATTAGTATGAAGGTCACCGTCTAATGGGGCAGACAAGCAAAATTCTGCAGGTCAAGGCTAGAAAAACTCCCTCTTTAGAAATTAACTGGCTCTCTGAGAAGGCTGCCTATCAATAGCTGAACAGAAAGTTGACATTATCCTTCAGGCTCCGGCCCCCGTCTTCCTGATGACTTGTAAATAAGGAGATTTGCAGAGAAACGCAAGCTGGTTGGAAACAATGCGTGGCTGAGAGGATCAAAGCGCAACGGAGGGCATTAGGTATGAAATGGGAGGTGGTAATCACAGCATCCTTCATTGAACAAGCTAATTTCCCTATCTGTTTTGCAGTTTATCAGTGTAGCTGTAAGTATAGTATTCTGAATAGACGGCTTGGAGATGTTATTGATTATAATAAACATACAGCTCTTTCACAGTTGTAAATACCAAAAGGTGACAAAAGCACTACATGTGTATTAATCCTCAACTGGAAGTAGTCCCCAACAAATGCAGTAATGTTTACTAAAAACTAAAATGGCCAGCTGTTTTAGGAAATTACTGAGCCTTTGAAAAAAAAGAAAAAGAAACGATAAACCCGTATTTAAAGATTTTAGTCTTCAGTAGGAACCAAATTGTTTGAGCAACAAACACAATTTAGCTAACACTTAGCACTCTAAGTGGCCCGGTGTATCTAGTACTTGCTTCTCGACCGCAGCATGGAGTGTTGACTGTTATCCAGGTGATTGAGATCCTGAACAATTCGCCTAGCCTTGTCTTACACCACCTAGTGTAAATGTCCGAACTAACCACTCTTTGCAGGGCCTTGCGGTCCTGTTTGGTGCTGTTCCCGTACCAGGTAGTGATGTTCCCCGTCTAGATGGTGCAGGAGTAGAATCTCATGCAGAGTCAGTGAGCAGCACCCAGGTCAGACCCTTGGTGATGTGGACATCAAGGTATTTGTCCATCCTCTCCACCGAGCACCCGTTGATGATAAGGGGGGCGTAGTTCCTCCCCTGCTTCTTCCCAAAGTCCACTATCAGCTAGTCTTAGTTAGTCTTGCTGAGGTTCAGGAGGAGGTTGGTGTCCTGGCAATGGTATAAACTCTCTTCCTCTCTGACTTATAATACTAGTTATTTCCTTTTTAGCAATCTTCTTTAAATTGCATCATTTCCTTCTCTTTCTAGCTTCAGATTGTTAGAAGTACCCCTGTACATTAGACTGTGCACACACAGGGAGGACAGTCTCCAACACAAGAATGTGACAATAAAAGCGACGATAATAATTTCCATGTTTTACATTTGGCTGCAACACTTGCTGGATTGCCCATTACGTTTACTGCCTGTGTTGTCACACTTCCTAAATTTGCGACGCCACATGGGAGGTATCACTGCATGCAAAACGCTGCAACATATCCTCCTTGCATTTCCACAAGGATGATAACACGAACAGCTATTCCCAGTCGGCACACTTTGTTTACAGAAATGCCAACATGACATGAATGTAGCATCACTTGAACAATGAACAGCTGACTAGCCCTCAGTAGTTATCTAATACTAAATATATAGACTTTCAGGGCAGTGGATAAATGGAAACGACATGTAAATGTGCAGGTTCACTGCAGTGTGTGTGTGATGTGCTGAGTTTAAATCATTATTTGGATTCAGTTGTTGGAGACTGTGTTCTCTCTGTGGGTGTGTATTGAAGAGCAGCGTTTTCAGTCAACTGAAGCTACATCACACTCACTAGTGAAGTGAGAAAGAGATGAAATCTTGAACACAATCAATAGTCATGATGGAAGAAAAAAAAGAAGATAAGGTCTAGGTTTTAAAAATGAAGCATATTACGGATTATGAATTGCAGTCCTGTCAGAAAGGCTTAAATCAAAGTAGATTGGATCATTTATATATAGTATTTGGCAGAAAATGCGCTGTGATTGGGCATGATTATCAGAAATTTTGTCTGCAGTTCCACGGTCATAGTTTGCACATGGCTTCTGTCAAAACATCTGTTATAAACTGTAGTTAGGTTGTTTTTATTATTAAATAATGCAGTAGTATTTTAAATGTTGTTGCTAACTGTAGTATTGACCGAGACTGTGCTGTGATAAAAATAAAACTGAACTTTGAGCTCCCCCGAGAACTACGTACCTTCAAGGGCTTTTTTTCTGTTTGCATTCACAAGATTTTATATTTCGCTTTGATGAGTCAAAATTGTGTTGTATTCCCCGTCGCATATACACTCAATGAAGCCTGGACTTCACTGTTGGTCCATTTGTCCGTGTTTTGATCCATTTTCTATCGTTACGAACTGTTGCACAGCTTTTTAAAGATGGCTTTTGTCGGTGCTGCATTGACTATATGTTTGACCAATCAACATACACTTTTATCTGGACCAATCACTGTACACTTTTGTCACTCAAGGTTCCTCTTGTGCTGGGAGAGTACCTACTCTGAAGTAGGAGCTAAAATAGTCCCTCAAAACGGCGCTCTAAGAACTACGATCATTCCCAGTTCTTACAGTGCGAACACAATAAAAAAGGAGGGGGGATCCTCCAATGGTTCTTAGGACTATGAAAAAGTTCCTCTGATCTGAAAATGTCTATTGTGACTGGTAGATTGAACCGTACAGCATGAGCTTGGAGCTCATAGAATCTGGATGTGCAAGGCTGATTAAAATGTTTAGTGTCAGTTAATGCAGTGTTAAGGATAAATAAAAAAGTACATTGTCTGCCCAGCTGTAGAGGTCTTCACAAGTCCAAAGCTTTGGACTTAATCAGAAACGTACCTGAACCAACAAGACCCATGGAAGCTACGCCCAGGTGTTTACCAAGAAAGAGTTCTTCCCCTGTGTATTTTTGTTTTTACTTTTCTGTTCATGTAGGGGTTAAATCAATTAGATAAAAGTTTAGAGATGCTGGTTGGTGTAATTTTTAAACGGCTAGCTGCTTTCAGTCTTCATGCTAAGCTAGGCTAACTACACTCCCACCCTTCTTTCCCCAAAAGCTGAACTCTTCTTTTAACACAAACACAGAACAGATGGAAGCTGGGGTTGTGGATGGAAAAATGATCAGCAGCATGAATGATCCGTACAGGAAAAGTGTGAGCTGACACATTTGAAAAAGAGCACCTCATTGTCTTTGTTCATCATCTTACAATCTCCAGTCAGATACAAACTACTCCAGTGCTTTGCCCGAAAGTGATGCTCCATTCAGTATGCACTCGTTACAGCAGACAGAGTCAGATCCTCATGATCAAATGGCTGATTTTCCGGTAATTTGTTTACCGGCTCTACATCTTCCCTACTTAGCAAGCTGAATTAAAGAAGTGTTAGAAGTCAAGGTTATCCGGAGCTAGCAGTGAAGCTATCATTTCAATTAGAAGCATGCTGGTTGAACTACATTTGACCTCAATCAGAGGAAACTAATCTGATTTGATGGAACTGTGATAAGGAGAATATTTTTTGAAAGATAGATACCTTCAAAAGAGGAAATCAATTTCTTGCACTTTGTCTGTTTTGAATGGGGAATAGGTATTTGATGCTTGAGTTATCAGTGTAAGAAGTAGGACACAACAAATTATTTTTTACAGTTGATAGCTTTGTTTTGCAAATGCCATTATTCTAATCCAAGTCCATTAAAAAAAACAGAACAAATTCTCCAATCTGTAATATCTTCAAGAAATAAAGCCTTGAGCTGTTGCAGATTAATAGGAGACGTTTCAGCTTTAACAATCAAATTAGGTTTTTCCTATTTTAGTTTTTATCAACTTCAAAGCCCAAACTTTACCTGGATATGATCATCCATGAGCACTCTTTTCATTTTTTGCACTCTTCTCATTGTAACATGACAGATGTGGAGACTGCACAAAAACCTGCTCTCACTTCCCAGCATATGAGAGAATGTGCGCCTATACAAAACCAATAATGCTGAGCACAGTGCTATTATATATTTAGAATGAAATTCACTGCCGTTCTCCTTCAAGTGCCTTTGTGTTCATTATGCCTCTCTGCAGTGTAAATGTAGTTTATATACTCTTCCATCAGCACTTCTTCCACCAGTAAGTGCTCTGCAAAAGAGGTCTTTCACTCAAAAATGGTATATAACAATTTCTTGTAAAACATGTGTATGCATTTATCCGTAACTGAATTAACAGCGGGCAGTGTTGTACAGAGGCAATGGCTGCTTTATGACATTGAGATGAGGACATCAGTACAACCTTTATTTGTTGCAGAAGCATTTAGCTAACATCTTTGGATGTCATGCTGCAGTGATGGCAGGGTGATAAACCTGCTGTAAGCCCAGCCCAAGCCACAATGGCATCAAGGATTAATCTGAATAAACAAAGTTTACAAAGGCTTGGGTAACAGTCTTAGTGTTTGCCTTCATTTTCTCTTCCAAATGAGTTTGACTAACCTGGGGTCTTGTTTCTTGTTTACTGCTTATGTTTCTTGACCCATTGAACCTACAAAGCGATGTTGCCATGCTCCCAAATCTTAGCAATTACTTTGGCGAGTTCAGTGTCATCATAACTGATTGCCAGAGCTATGAAAATAAAACCCAAGTCGTAATATCAGTTTCTCTTTACATTCACAAGTGTAAATTCTGGCCTGATGGGGACACTGGAGGAAAGGTCATAGGTTCGCCAAAAGCGAAAAGAGAATGATCTGCGGACCAACTTCATGGAAATCTGACCAGTAGCAATGGACCTATGTTGCTCTGGAACACAGTGTCGGATTGATGAATACAGAAGACTGATGGATTAGCTTTCTAGTATTCAAGATATTCAAGGTCATCAAAATTGTTAGGAATCATTCGCTGGGAACTATTAACATCCACATTACATTTCACGTCAATCTGGCCAGTGGTTGCTGAGATATTTATTTTGATATTTGCCCATTTGACCAAAATTATGGACATCATTAGACCAACAGTTCAGCCTGTTAATTAAGTAGAACACATGGTAGGTAGAAATGACATAAATGTTAATGACTTTGAAAGAAAGACAGAGCGAGTGTATATTCCTTATTATACAGTCCTTGGGAACCTGTTTTCAGCCAGTAGGCATGTTTGCTGAGACGGAAAGAAGTTGAGCGGTTTCACAGAATGGCAACACTCATTGTATCATCCTTCATTGAGGGTAACTCAAGCATATGATATGTCAGTGACTCTTTTTATGCCCTTGGCAGCAGAGCACACAGTCGACTGCGGCAGCACTTCCCCTTCACTTGTTCTTCCAGTTTATGATGATTTCCTACTAAGGAGTGCGGCTTTACTGGCCTTATTTAAATAGATGTAGAGTGCAGTGCTCATATTTTATAAGCTTGAGGGTCTTCATTGCTTGTTTCCTGCCAGCCATATGTGATAGATAAAATAAAGGTAATACTTGCCACTTTCTTGTTACTGATAAAAGGTATTCAACCTTGTTATAAACCTCTAGTTTTACATTGTTATAAACAGATAGTTCTTGGGAAACATTCTCCGGCATTAGGGAGTGATGCATGTTTTGCTTGCTGTTTGGAATACTGTAAGCAGCGGCTAGTTAGCAAAAGCAGCATAGCCACCATGTCTTAACAGACAAGAAAGAGGAACAGGAAATCACAGAAATCACCAAAACTCAAACCTCGATAACAGAAACCTCAGGTAAAAAGGTTTGTAGTTCTGTTGGACTGACAGGTGATTTCTGGGAAGCACAACACAAAATAACAAATCAGTGAGTGCTCAGCACAAGTGTTGTAATGATTAAGTGTAGCTGGTTGTCTGTTAATTTGCACGTTGCAAAGTTCATTTCGGATCTTGACCTTGGAAATAGTAGTTTGACGAGGTCCATTTACTAGCTCTTTTCATTTCATTTCATGAATTGTGGCCCCAAAACGACTTTGGCCAGCACTCTTTAACAGATTTTTCAAAACCAAAGGTCAAATGTATGTAGTGTGATCTCTAATGATGACATTGGTAGTGTGTTCAGTCAAACTTAACTACCTCCACACATCCACACTTAACTACATCCACACTTAACCAGTCTAAGTGTGGATGCTGTTCAGTCTCAAAACACTCATCTCAACACAAAGGCTTTGGGAGAAACAATAACTCTTTTGTCCGACCTACACGGGATGGATGTAGAAGTTTGTGGAAATTAAGCCTGAACCGACAGTGCTGTTGTGAATTTCTTGTTTTGATTTTCAATCCAAAAAAACCCAAAAAACATTTCAACATGTAGCAGGTTTTACAAGATGTCTTGGATATATTTTTTTGGCAAAAGCTGTACAAAAGGAATAAAACAGGAAATCCTTTACATACACTAACTCCATTTTTTCATTTGTATGTGAATACCGTATAACCATAACCATAACCATAACCATATCCAGTATTACTATGATGGAAGATCAAAGTATTTCAATAGTCATATTATTGTGTACATGCAAACACAGCCATTGCCTGTACTTTCTGGCATACTCAAGTGTCCTCTGTAAAAAGGACACATACTGCAGAATAGAAATGACTCACCACACTGGTCTGGTCATTGTTCTAGTTGCCTAATTTCCTCTCTACCATGTTCTCTCCGTGTCTACTCATATCTGTGTTATTCTCCTTGCTGTTTTATACAAAGCATGAAAAAATGGAATATTTAACTTAAATGACTTTATTTGGCTTAGCACTGCCAGTCTGAATTATCAGCTTTCTTAAATTGAGTTTAGCCGTGTTAGCTTTGTGAGCATTACACTGTGTCTTGGCCCACAGCCAATACACTGCTGGTAAATATATTTAAATCAGTGCTAAGCTGCTTAAAATGTTCATATTTCACTCATAGCTAGTTTATAGAAATATTAAACTATCTCAGGCTGGCAAAATCAGTTACATAGGATAATATATATATATATAATTTCATATTTTCGGAGAACAAAGAGCACAGGAGCTGGTGAGCGGTGGTGAGGCGTTAAGCCCCTGTGCACTGTGTTTTTCTGATATGGCTGGCTTTAGATGCTCTGTTTCTCCCAGAGGACGCATGCCATGTTCCTCTCAGGCTCATGATACTGCTTTGCGTGAAGACAGTTAATGTGCCACGTGAAATGATTATTCTTAAAGCCGCTTCTCTGCGTCTTTCCTTTGGCTTGAACAGAAAGTCTCTGCCTGCTGTTGGTTTTGCCAAATAAGGGCATGTATGTGGATGTAATTAGCTGAGTCTTAGATGCTGACTGGGACTGAGCTGGAGGTGACTTACCGTGCGGACCAACAGTGACAGAGATGCTCTGTTCCTGCTGTACTGGAACACACTGAGGGCATAAGTGACCAGATCCATTCCCTGTATCACTGTGATGGTAATACAAACCAGGACTTCTCATGACACACTGTCCTCTGCTCGGACTATTGTATCTTTGTGGTTTGTCCTTACACAGTCACTGTGTACTAAGAGCTGCATCCTGGTGCCATGATGACTCTGTGCACATGGGGCCTATGGCTGAAATAAATAAAATTTTCCCAATGCTCTGTTTTACCTGATTCAGAGTCACCTCTGCAAATTCGGATCCTGATTGTGAGCAGAGCTTTAAGAGTCTCTAAGGACATTAAAAAGATCTTTCTCATATTCAGCATGAATTCAGAAAGTCTTTTTTTTGTGATCTCTGCTATGGTACCTTCAATCTGGTGTGCCTGAACTATACAGACATGCCATGGTAATAACAAATGAAAAAATGCGTTGTTTGTCAGTGCTTGCCAAATCAACCCATATCACCTTTACAGAAATTATTGTCTGTTCTGCTACATCTATAGTTAATGTTTAGTTAGGTTTGGAAACTAAAACTTTTGATTTTGATGACAAGTTTAGTGAAAGAGCATGGTCATGTTCTCAGAGAGGACATTCATTATTTTAACATAAAGAGTCGGTCTAGACCTGCTCTTTATGGAAAAGTGCCCTGAGATAACTTTGTTATGATATATTTGATATAAATAAAACTGAATTGAATTATTCGCACAAGAACAAGAGGTTGCTTGTCAGGCAACTTAAATTAGGTTGTAAAGGACGTGATGTTATTTAAGAAATGCATTGTTGGTATGGGTTTATCACAGCTGGTTGTGATCATGGCTTCAATTCAAAGGGGAATTATTACTCTTACACAGACATGTATTAGAAATACTTTAATATATAAAGTTATATATAAAAATGGTAACACTTTATATTAAGGTACATTAACCATAAACTAGTTGCTTATTAGCATGCATATTGGCGCTTTATTAGTCATTATAAAGCACTTATTAGTGAATTATTCTGCATGACTATATTCTACAACTTCTAGGCCATTAACTAAGAGTTTTCCCTCAATAACCTTCTAATTACTGCTTATTGATAGTAAGTAAGGGAGCTGTTGTACACAAATTACGATCTTAATATGCTTTGCTCAGTATGGGCATTATAAGGTGGTAGTTCAATTCAATTCAGTTTTATTTATATAGCGCCATATCATAACAACGTTATCTCAGGGCACTTTGTCATAAAGAGCAGGTCTAGACCGACTCCTTATGTGCACAGAGACCCAACAATTAGTAGTACCGCAAGAATAGTCATTCTCCCTTAATAACACTTAATAAATATGGTCTATTCTTATGTGCTTTATAATGGACTAATAAATAGCCAATATGACACTAATATGCATGCTAATAAGCAACTAGTTCATGGTTAATTTGTGTACCTTAATATAAAGTGTTACCATAAAAATGATATATAAAATATAATATATATATCGATAAGGGACAAAAACAATCCAAAACAAACTGGCATGGTTGCTGAGACTTAACAATGCTGTCTATGTGCATGTCAGAGAACCAAAACAATGAACTAAAAGGGGCTAAACTTGGGTGTTGATTCTCAGTGAGTTCTGCATTGCCATTAGCAAACATGCACTGATTCAATATTAATATGAAAATGTGCTCAATGATCCTCAAATAAAGAATAACTATGTTCAGTTACACCCTTCATTTATTTTCAGCTCTGCCCTCAGCTGTGTCCTCATTCACTTGGCAAGGGCTTGGCACCCCTTCCTGCCATCAGAACTGTTCGAATTCCAATGAACGACAAATCTTCAATTACAATCAAGTGGTTAGTAACAGTCTGACTTGACTATGAATGCCACCTTTCTGTTTAATGAGTGGGAGGAAACATTGCTCTTTTAATAGCAATAGAGATGGAAAATGTTTGGTCTCATATCTACAAAAGGCCTGCTGGTGCTTTAATAGCAAGAGCATGTTTTTATGTAAGAATTACATTTTTTAAGGTAAAGAACATGTTTCCTGTGAAGGCAATTGAAGGCAAATTGATTCAGTTGGATCACAGAGTTCTTTGAAGTTCCCTGGGCTTAAAAGGAATACTATATATATTGTTTTAGCCATGCTAGCTGTGTGGCTCTAGGGATGGCAGTATCGGGTGACTGGTCCAAAAGAGTGAAATATCTCAACAACTACTGAATGGATTGCCATGAAATGTTGTAGACATCCATGGTCCCCAGAAAAATGAATAATGAATTAATAACTTTGGCGATCCCTTGACTTTTCCTCTAGTGCCACCATGAGGTTGACATTTGTGGTTTTAAGTGAATTGTCTCCACACCTATCAGACTGATTGCCATGAAATTTGGCACAAACATTCATGTTCCCCTCAGGATGAATTTTAATCACTTTGGTGATCTTGTGATTCCATCTAGCACCATCGTTAGTTTAAAATAAATAGTCCAATACTTACCTGCAAAACTACAGACATTTCCATCAACCTAAACAAACAGCTGTTTCAGCAGTCAGTGTTAATATTACACTAACTGCTGACATTATGCTAAACTGAAAAGATAGTTTCTTCTAAAAACATGTTAAATATGCCTACAGACTCCTGCACAACCAGCTGCACATAAAACAAAACCTATGGATCTCTAGTATGGCTGCCAGAGGGGGTGTTCCATCACCCTATTTCCATCTGAGTCTTCCAGATGTCTCTATCTTTCCTCCCGCTGTCTGGGAGACAGGTGTTTGGAGTTCAGAGCTGTATATATTTTAAGTAAAAGCCCCTGATTGAGAATGGCAGAGACGCCTTTCCAAGTCAATAACTCATTTGGAAGGGGTTATGAATTAGAATGTTCTTGCTGAGGGGAAGGTAGACTCCAGCGCATATCCTGCCTCAAGACGCTGAAGAAACTGGAATAATAATCCTCCAGAAAAATCGATGGCAGAATGCAGCGCCGCAGGGACAAATACCAGCACCGGCCCCTTTCTGCACGATACAACACTTATCTGTCAATCGGCTGAATTTCTGCTGATATGCCATAAATCCAATTCCCTAAAATGTCATATTAAAATTTCAGGTCATTTAGATTGGCTTGTGGATGGAGAATGACAGCCTCCCTCTCCCAGGGGCTGGGATTATATGTCAATAATGTCCTCAGTGCCAGAGTTATTTTATGAGCTTGTATTTAGGTTCAAGTGTCATCCATATTATGAGAGCCTGTTGCTGCGTCTCTAAGTGTCTCAGCAGTGTGTGTGTGTGTTTGCCTGTTTTTACAACAGTCGGGCTCTTTCTCAGTTCTCAACCTTAATAGAGTTGTCAGTCCGATAAGTCAGCAGCCTGATGTGTATGGAGATACAGGGTATTGAGTGGCAGTGTTATAGCGTAGTGGAGGTTACAGAGACCATCCCAAAACGGAGAAAAAATAGGTTATAGGTCAGCCAGTGTCGCTGAAGTACCCTTAACTCCAAACCTGTCTTATTTACACATCTTGAGTGACAACTTGAAATATTCACAAGCATGTAATCCTTAGTTGTTACCGCGCAAAAATATATTGATACATGTTTGGCCCATTGTCAGGCCCTAATCAGTGCAGAACTGTAAACAGGTTTTGAATGTCTAAATTGTCATCAAAATTTTGTTTATAATATTAATTACATAACAAGCAAGATGAATACATCAGTTTGTCCCAAATTACCAATTGTATTTTTAGCCATGCTAGCGGCAATCTGTATATTTATTCTTTGTCTGTATTACTGCTGTTTATTTTGACTCAATCCCACATACTCGCCTGATAATCGCACAGTCTGACACTCATTCAGATTTCTGTTTGGAATTTTGTTTTTTTTTCCCACAACCAATCACTACCAAGTGATGTGGCGTTCCTGCTGACATCATTTTCAGCGGCTGCGCTCCATTTGGCCATGCCGAGGTCCTTCTTGTGGGTGGGGAAAGTTGCTTGAACGGAGTGAAGGTGGCATTTGAGGTGGCAGGTATGATACTGAATCAGCCAATAAATAGACAGCAGCAGATAGTGGAGATGTTGTGGCAAACTTTCATTTTATCTTGTCATTGCTTTTGTTGACACTGTAGTACCTTTTACATTTGGATTGGGTTACAACAAGCCATGTGAAATATGCGTTTATTAGTCTGTATTGTTAAAAATGCTGTTAGTACATGTGGCATTGTGTGTAACTTTACACATTTTACAGTGAGAGACAGACTAATGCATTGCTGGTTGTTGTCTTTTCATGGGATCTGTTGATAAGAAAAACCTAGAGTAACAGCAGCCTTATCCTTATATGTTGATTTTCACACTGTACAAAAGGGAATGCTAACCAGTGGCTACCTCCTGTTAGGATATCAATCTAGTCAGTAGTAGATGTTGAGGCAATTAGATTTTAATACCAATGTGGATAACAGGAATTTATTTGGGCAAATTGGATGAATTTCAGTTAGTGAGAGGTCGACCACCATAACCCTACATTGTGTTTTTAGGTTGATAAGAAGCCTTAATTTTTTACATTAGGTTCTGTATGTATGTTCTTATTCTTTATGCCATCATTTGCATATTCAGTGCAGTTTTGTCCAGTTGCTCAGTGATTGTACACACAGTGAATGACTGTCCCGAGTGTTGCATTCAGAGACATTGCGTAGAGAAAGTTGCTCTCTCGGAGGAAGTGTCTCACACTCTGCTGACTGGAGAATAAAGAAACACTTCAGGCATTTCTTGGAAGTGCTGCAACATCACAACCAACAGGATCACTGGTTGTGGGTGGGTATTTTATCTGCACTTCTACAGGATGTGTGTGTGCGTGCGTGCTATCTCCTGCTGTTATCTTCATTCTTTGAAAGTTTGCGTGTGTGATTTTTCTTGCGTGTGTTTTGTCTTTTTTCCCTCTTTTGCCAGGCCTTTGTCAGGATTCCACTCTTGAACTGTGATTCTCCTGATCTGTCCTTTGTAAGTCTGAGGGGAAATCTGTGCATCTGAAACACCCCCTCAGCTCACTGTTACTCCTGATTGTCTGCTATCGTTTTGAGTTGTGTGTGTTTGCGCATGTGTTTTCATGCGGGCTCGTGTTGGTACTGCGGGAGGGGAGCCACTTTGATTTCCCAAGACGTCTCGGTCAGGCCTCATCGCTTTCAGACAGCAATCTCTACTTAAAGAGGAGGCCAAATGTTGGGAGGAGGGAAAGGGCAGAGAAAAGAGTGTGTGCATCCTTGCGTGTGTGTTAGAGAGTGAGAGAGGGAGAAGATGGGACGAAGGTCAGTTGGGGAAAATTTGCAGAAAAATATGAAGACACTTTAGAGAGGAGGGAGCAAATAAATAAAGAATGTTTCCGTTGAATTAAACATGACTGTAAACGGCAGTGGGGATAGGGACCTCACTCATCTGAGCTGGTCAATACAACACTATGCCTCATGAGCCTGTTGGGACACTGAACAGTTAAACACACTGCTTGACTGCGCCAGTCTTCTCTTCTTTATTTTAAGTCTTTAATTTAAGTCTTCATACTGTGTCTGATATCACATCTGCTGTTTGTAGTGCGAATGCACCACTAGGGTTTTCTTTTACCAACTCAGAAATATCTCTGTACAATCAGAGGTTTTGCTTTTGTTATGTGCAGGCTGGATTATTGCACTTCCTTCTTTTTAGGACTCAACCCTTGTCTCCCAGAAATGAAGTTCATATAAAACTAATTTGCCGCAGTAAATACATTTTGTAGGAAACATAATGCTGTAATACAGGAAAAGTCAGCAGTGACTGGAAGCATGAGACACAACGTTTTCATTAACATTTAACCAAAACCACAGTTTTTCACTAACCTTAACCAAAATGTTTTTGTTGCCTAAACCTAACCAGAGATGGGACTCAGGATGGAACTCTGCGCTTTGTGCTCCCATCATTCACCCCGACCACATCCCTGCAACTTCTGTGCGGTACATAAATGTAGTGCGTCATTCACTCTTAAAAAATGTTGTCGTCATTTGCCTCAGTAATAAGGCAGCGCATCACTCTAGTCCTCAGAATCCTCCACTGGTTACCTCTTAATTTCAAAAATGTTTGAATTTTATATAAAGCTCTCAATGGCCTGGCTCCACAGTAAATATCAAATATGCTCTCAATTTACAATCCCAGCAGAGCTTTCAGATCACAAGGTGCCATTCTTCACATCCAGAGAGCTCGCTGTAAACTGGTGAGATTGCATTCAGTGTTCATACACCAAAAGTATGGAAGAGTTTGCCATATGATCTGAGACATGCACCCACACTGTGGCCATTCAAATCAGCCTCAAGACCATTTAATTTAGTTTAACATCATCATAAAGTCATTTAATTGTGTAGGATTTTTATTGTTCCTATGTATTTATTTGCTTCTCTCTGCTGTTTTTAGTGCTTCTTTTTTTCTCTTCTGTTACTGTATGCACTGTATGTTAGAGAGATGACAGCGACCTTTCAGTCAAAGCTGGAAGAAAAGGGAGGCAACAATTGTGGGATGGCATACAGTTTGTTCATTTAAAGAAAATCCCAAACTGTCTTTATTGGCCTTCCGTAACTCATATTGGTCTACCAGTGCACACACACAAACATGCATCTTATTAGCTTTATTCACATCAAACAGCATCCTTCTGTGCTGAATGCTGCTCTCTGCGTCAACTGCTATCCTGTACATTCACCCTGTGTTAGTCTGTCTGCTCAGCTCCTCCACCAGCATGACTTCAAAGGCTTCCCAACACTCTTCTCATAACTTTTATCGGCTAGGGAGGAAGTACTGCTGGAAGTGCATTACAATATCCTGAGCTGCAGATCTGCTCACCGTTTTTCAAATTCACTCAGGCTCTAGTTCCACATTTTGCTGACTGAATGTTGGATGTATGTTACGGTCAACTGAGCTTGCCAGATTCGCTATAAGTCAGGGAAATTGGTTAACCTCTAAATATAAATTAATTAATTAGCAAATTTAAGCATGTATCCAATGATTTGAATCAGGGAGGGTTGTTCAACAGTAAAGTATATGGAAACGGTCTAATTTAACAAGCAAGCGGTCCTTTTCCCTGTGAGGGTTACAATTACCCTAATTGAAAAAGCTGGACATGAATTGAAACTGGCAGTCTAATTAATCGACTCATACACAAGTTTCCATAGAAACCTCTGTTCGGTACAATACTTACACACATGGGTGGGTCTGGGTAAGTCTGTGTATGTATTCCACATTTAGCAGGCATTTGTTGGTATTTGAAATATTTGTTTTTTTTTTCAGTGATACAAAGATTGCATTCATAGTCCTCCATACATACTTCTTTGGAGTCCCATGTTTTTAATATTCAATCAATAAATAATAAGACACCATGAAATAAATAATTATATGATTGATTTGTGGTCAAAGGTCAAATTTAGGGGCATGTGATTGGCTGAAAGGTGAGTGAGCGGTGACTGGGGGCTACTTCACTATCAACGCTTTAATGATATCATACATTATGAAATAAAAGTTGCATGTAATAAACAGAGACAAATTTATTCTGCTTTTATTTTTTACTTCAGAATAAAAATAGAACTCAACATATTCATGTTCTATGATTTTTTTCATTATCTTTTTATTTAATAGGAACACTTTGGGGCTCCACATGTTAAGGTTAGGTTATAGTTTTCATTCTGTCTCTGTGTTTCATCTGACTCATGGTCAAGCCACAGGAAACGCAAAACTGTGAATTTGTATATGAATAGGTGTTAATTGTTTTGGTGGCCTTTTCATCAGCTCCTGGAAATGTCATCGATAACTGTTAATGGCTTCCCTGTTGTTTTTCATTTTTATGTTATCACCTTTATTTCCTGGCTCCGATGCTCAGTTGTGAATTGTTATGTCACCAACAGTAAAATGTCCAACTATGAAAAGCTGCTCTTCCCTCAACATTCCTTTTAATGTGTAATCTACATTAATCAGCTAGTTGGAGTGACAACAGCGACTTGTCAATTATTCACTAAAACAAGCACTGTTACAGGACAAACCTGGTCATTTGGCTGGATATTTTACCATAATATTTCCAAAAAAGCGTTTCAAAAAAGAGAAATTATTTTTATGTCGCGTGGCATAAAACCACCGCTGCTGGTGATTTAGGATGCAGTAACTACATTGTTGGCATTTTGTGCGGCTTAGCAGCAGTTGAATGAAATGGTGATACTTGATACTATGTTTGTTACCTACATATCTTTTACTGTTACAGCTGTAGCTTTGGACGGATGTGTTATACAGCTTGTTGGCGTTGCTAAATGAACTCTTCCTGCTACCTCTCAAATACACACACAGCGAAATACAGACCTTGTTTAGTCTTTCATGGAGCTGTTGAATCAATTTGGTGTGTGCATGAAGCATAACTGGTTTCATTCCTCGGGTGTACTGATACTCCATCAGCATTCAGAAAAATCCCCCGACTTTTTTCCCATTTGGTTTCTTGTTAGGTTGAATGTAGTAAAGTTGCTCTGTAGTATTTTCAGTTCAGCACCAGCTGTACGTAAGTTCTCTCCTAAGTTAGGGTGCAAAGTCCGCGCTAAATGATACGTTGAAACTAGTGAGTTTGATACTAAAACTGTGCTGATGTTTGGTTGCACCACGGAGACGTAAGGTTCATCTTAGCTACTCTGGCATAAAGTCCAAAATAACTGTTTTCACTTCCTGTAGGAAATACCGTGTTGTCTCTCATGCCCAATTGTCTTTGAACACTTTGCTACACAATAGCGAAGAGGCTTATGGCTTAAAATAGCTAATGTTAATGACCAAACAACAACGAAAAGAGAACAGTTGCTGACGCAAAACAGCCAGTATATTTGCTCCTCCTCATCCTCCAAAACGATGTGCCATGCCAACCACTATTTTATGGGGGACTTTCCACCTACTAAGGGTTGGGTGTCAGATTTAATTTGTAACTTATGTCTATGTTGGAACTATTTCAGCTGGTGCAACCCTTAAAATATTAGTAGCACGGAAACTCCTAAGTTGACCAAAGTTAGAAATAAGTTCAAACTAGGCAACCTTTGAACATACGCATAGCTGGTGCACCCAGTGCTGGTTTATAAAAGCTCATCTGGCTCAAACATACAGTTTATGGCTGGGAGCATCCTCTGTTGCTTTCATGGTTCCTGCCATGCTTCATGTGTTGTCATAGCAACCTCGGCCACATGGATTTATCATCATGTGATGTCTTGAGGTGGTTTGCATTATTTTCGTTGTAGATTTAGTTGGCGGTAATTCTCTGAGAACAATCAGAATAAACACAGATGGTGATGGTGATTAAACTGTAAACTGATGTTTTCTCTAGCACATCACATTTAGTATTTGGGGAAAAAACTGAAGTTTCTTGTAGCTTCAATGGAGCATAGTGTTACTTCAAGCAGAGCACCAAATATGTTTTCTTCAAACTACCAAAAAGAAGAAAATCTGGAGAGTTTTAACTCTCAAACAATGCATTCTGGGAAGGGTTAGGTTAGTTCTGCTAATATGCTGATCAAGTTTCTTTAAAAACTTAATTTAATGAGTTGAGTAAACTCTCAGCATTACATTCAGGCAACTCATCATTTTAAGTCAAAAGACTTACAAAACTACAAGACTAGATTTTTCTAAAGGCAAGTTACTGGCTGACACATCTTATTCAAAACTTTCCTCTACATGTGAAGCTCTGTCACCTTTATTCTGCAGGTGCCAACATTTTGATCAAATTGCAGCTCCAAGTCAAAGACAAGAATTAAGATGAAGGTGGCTGAAATTAAGGGTAGCCGTTTGTATAGAGATTACAATGTAAAGATCCATGAGTATAATAAGTAACACTATGTGGGTTGTTGTTGGGACTAGCTACTGAGGGGTTCAGATCAAAAGATCTAATGCTAAGTTGGTCACATTAAACCTCAGTCCAGGCAGTTGGGCTGTTCGGCACTGGTCAAGGGTTTAGGGTTGAAACTGCTCACACATGTATGCTAATTCCTGATTTGCTTCTTGCTTTTGCCAACTGATGAACATGAATGATGACTTAAGTTATAATGAGATCATAGAAGATTTACCCTTTACGATCATAGCCAGTGTCTCACCTTCCAATTTAGTTACAATTATCTGTATATGTGTCCACTTTGCTTAGAATGAATAGAAGAACCTAGCCTATAATTGTGACTATAAGAAGAAAAAAGTGTTAAAAACTATTAGGAACATGTTCAAAAAAGAGTAAAAGGCAGTTCAGTGGAAGGTTCTTGCAAGCATGGCAGTGTAAAAATGTGTTTGTGTGTGTATGTCTCATATATCTGTTTCAGTCTTTAAGTCTCTTGCACGTACGTCTGTTTTTGAGAGTGTGAGCACGGGTGAGTGAGCATTAACATATGTCTGTGACTAAGCCCATTGGCACAGTACAGTGCGATGCAGTGCTCCTTTACTCACTGTGCCTGTCTGCTGTGAGTGTAGTTTTCTCTGTCCTGGTTGTAATCCTCAGCACTATCCCTGGGGGAGAGCGTGCGATGCTAACAGCAGCCAAACGATCTGTCCTTGCTTTCCCACTGGCTGCCACAAAACTACAACAGTATCACAACATTCTAGGTGATGCAGAGCACCACCTAATGGGAGTCAGGAGTTAATGTGGGAAATGACCAGTTTAAGATTTAGAGTGTTTTCACACCTATAGTTGGTTTGCTCTGGTCCGAATCAGTTGATGAGTTGGTAAACTTGGAGCGTTTCCCCCTTGGTTCTGTTTCTTTTCACACAGAGAAAAATCCAAGCGAACTAAAATGCATCACTACAAACCTTGTGAGAACGTTCACTCTGCTTGTTGGTCAGATGTGTCTGGGGTGGGAGCAAGAAAGTAAACACAGGAAGAAGGTCCTGTGTTCTGGACTAGTGCACATTCCTGTGAGAGAAACATTTCTATGGTTCATTCTCCAGCTAGGCAGCTACTTACTAGCTAGCTAGCTCCAGCCATAAAAACAGCAAAAGAAAAATGTCCAGAAAAATATGAAACAAAAATGACTGAAAATTATGTCAAGGGGACATGTCAACAAATCCCCCCCACTCTATAAGGGCTGTGAGTATTTAAAAGCCCCTATCATTGAACTCTAGTCTCAATGTCTTCCCTCTGACAGCTCCGTTGCACAGACCTCTGCCCTCTTCTCTATGTCTTCCAATGAATCAGACAGTGTCGTACTACACGGGTCACTACACGTGGGATCTTATCTTATTCATTAGGAACATGGATGACAATTGGACACTAAATTATTCATTCAAAGTTGGCAAGTAGGAGAATCTCTGGCATCTTGCTCTTTTGCCCTTATTCACCCCCCAAGTCACTCAGTCCTGTTAAGAAAAGGCAATTAAAGCCAGTGAGTGGCGATACACAGTGACTCTGCTTGTGCAAGTGCAATTTGAAAGCAGCCTTGGGGAAACTGTAGAAGAGATGTGCATAGGCTCTCTACCTCATTCTGAGGTGAAAATAGGTGTCGTGGATCTGCTGAGAGACAGAAGTGTTGGCAGGTGTCCCATATCGAGGAGTGTGAGACAACCCCATGCTGCACGGCAGAGTGAAAGAACTAACAAAACACAGGCTGGATGAGTGTCTGCATAGTTCAGGGACTAAAATGTGACATAGAGGTCAGAAACGCAGGTGGGAAGTCGCTAGCTTCAATCCCAGGACCAACTGGGAAAATCTAAGGGGAAGGAAGAAAGCAATAGATTAACATGCTACAATCTTTCAACACATTCCTTCCTTTCACTGAACCCTCAACTGTTCAGTGGTCACCAGCAGAAGAGGTTATACTGGGCAGGTCCTAGTGCGGTTGTTTGGTTTGGATTTCTACATGTAAAAGGTGACTTTCCCCAGACAAATACAGATTTACAAACGTTTTTGTGTAATGTTTTTTGCTCTCCTAAAATGCAGAATTTATTTTAATCGCCTTAAGATAGATTTTCTCTTGCTTTACTTTACTGCATTTCATTATTCTGATACTTACTGTGTACAATGACAACAAAGTTGAATCTAATCTTTAACCTGTGATAAGACAGCTTCAGCTCATCGCAGCATTGTCGCACTGTCACATAATGCAACAGCTACATGGCAACTTAACTGCAAAGACAGATCACCTTATTGTTCATGTCTGGCAGCAGCCTGCACTCTTTGATCAAGTCCAAAGCTCTTCTCAAATGCAGGGCTTGTGTCTCCAAGACGTATTAATCGTCATCTAGTCCAGGGGTTCTCAACCTTTTGTAACTTAAGGCCCACTTCTGATTGTTAAAAAGTTTCCGAGGACCACCTTTCCAAAGCGCTAGGCAAAATAAGCTCCTTTGAAATCGTAAAGGGTTTCTTCCTACAAGCAGCAACCATATAGCTAGCTGTCAAAGTGGCTTTTGACTGAGTTGTTAAAGAGATACTGCACACTTAAAAATGTGTTTTTTGAGCTGTAAACTAAATGATATGACTGTGCTGTGATGAAACACATTTCATGGGTTTGGAAATGGCTCAACACGCCATCTACTGTTTTAAATGAGCCCTGAACCTGCAAGGCCAGTGCTGACATAGAGTCAACCAGTTGGGACCTGTCTACGTAATGAAATGTATATAAAAAATGACTCTAATAAGTGTCAGTCAGTCTCCCCCATGTCCTTTGACCCACACACTAGTAGCCACGAGGCCACACCTCCTACAGTTGTTGTTCCCTCACTTGTTGCATTTTTTAAGAGAGAGTTCTAGCAGAATCTGAGGGTGGAATACACTTTAATGTTGTGACGACTTGCCGTTGTGCTGTGCTGAAGCCTGTCTTTTGTTTGTCTCTACCTGATGATGTTAATTCTTGAACACTTTTAGATATAAAAATAACTAGCTTTGTAAATTACAAAAAATATTTTTTAATTTTAATCTAATCATTTGGCAGTGGCTGATCTAGTCCTTTTGTGGTGTGAAACCTAATTATAATAACAGGGGTGGGGTCAGGGGGTGGAGCCGTCTGAAATTTGTGTCATGGTAGATGCGCATACATTTACAGTGGCAATTTTACCATATTTTGCATTTTCGTGCCGTTTATTTGTGACTCACACTGTGTAAAAATGGTGGAACATTGGAGGGATCACGTCACTACAGGGATTGTCCCTAAAATCACCTGACAAAGTGGGCAACAGCTGCAGGGTCTTGGACTCTCATGGACTCAAGGTTCCATATCCTTGTAGTTGGTTTGAGATCATTTGATTACCTGCACATTTTTGGTGATATGACTTACGCAAAACATTAACTGAAATGACTGGCTTTAAGATGGGTCCTGCGTTATTACCTGTGTTGTTTACCTGTCTCATAATTTACATGTTAAAGAAATATATTATCAAAAACAGGGGGTCAGCAGAATCCTGGATAAACCCCCTG
Source organism: Maccullochella peelii (assembly GCA_002120245.1). NCBI lineage: Eukaryota > Metazoa > Chordata > Actinopteri > Centrarchiformes > Percichthyidae > Maccullochella > Maccullochella peelii. Next base: position 5,055 of record LKNJ01004267.1, on the reverse strand, counting down.
CAGGGCCCTGACCATGCTATCAATAGGTCTCTTTTCTCTGACCATCTGGTTCTTTTGGCTGCTATAAACTTCCATGGAAAGAAAGAAAGCCAAAAAGACAAAGGAAAGTAAGATAAATTAAACAATAGGGTGCAAATGGCCATGCTTTTAGTGATTGCCCCTTTAATAAAGAAAAAGAAAAAATCTCACACAAGCTTTGAGTTTTTTGACATTTTGCCAAAGGTTAAGTTAACACATGTGGCAGAAATGAGGAAAAAGTTCATTTTGGAAAAAGTAACGTTTTTTCCTCTGGTTGTCTCTATCTTCTTTCTCAGTTTGCCTCTCTATCTTTCTCTCTCTCTCTCTGTCTTCTTGTTTTGTAAGCCGAACCTCTGGAGGGCGATGGGCTAAAAAAGGAAACAGACGGTTTGGCCCTCAGCTATTTTCTCTTTTAATAGGCCTGGTATTCCTGGTGGAGCAGTCAGTAGTTCACCTTGATGTCACATATCAGCGGCAGGCTCAGGGCTCTAGGCTGGCCTTCCCTCACTGGCTCACAGTTAAAAGGGGCAGAGGTTTAAGGGAGGGAGGGAGGAGGAGGAAGTCAGGAAATTCTTTGACCTTCTTTTATCTGCCAGGTCTACTGTGAATAGTGTGTCTGATTTTATCTAATTGTACACTGTATGTATACTGTCAGCTCATTGCTGTGACACAAATATATTTTGTGATGTGTAAATGTGGTCATAAACTAGATTGTCATTTTTGTTTGTATTGTTTGGTACTAATTCTTGTCATTCCAAACAGAACTGTACCACTTCATGGATCACTACAGGGTTTTTCCTAGTATCTCTAAAAGCAGAAACAATTGACCTTGGCATAATAGTTCAATTCAAAGCAGCTGCCAATCCTGCCCAATCAGAGAGCCAAGCACAGATGAAAGAACAGCACAGGGCAAAAGCAAAGCTCAGAGTACAGTCAATAGAATTCTATGTGACCGAATCACAGAGTAATGTATGGAGTGCTGAGGTGACAATGGGGCTAGACTTACTAGGGACACATAATATACTAATGTAAAGCCATGTTGTCTAAGCGGCCAAATAATTAAACTTAATATCTGAGCATTATTTCAATCTCTAGCCCATCCTTTTATTGCACATATATACCGACAATGTTGTTGTGGCCTGGCTGTCACGAGCGTGGGTGGGCTGGTTAGATTCTAATGTTAGGCAGGTCAACACACACACAATAGGCCTTTTATCTCCCCAACATCATCCACACAAACTCTCAAGCTGTCTCAAATTTTCAATGCTGTTGTTTTTCACTCACATTAACTAGCTGTAACAGTAAAAGTACACACAGATTGAGTATGTAAGTGGGTATTGATGGACTGGCCACACCAAGTTCACGGTAATAACCAGAAAAATAGCCTATGAAGTTAGATCATTCTTCCGTTTTTTTGAAGAATCATATGATTTGATATGACTTCCTACAGCCCGTCAGTCCTTGGCTGCACAAAATTCAATTTTGTATTCTTCTTTGCTGTCAAATCAGTCAAATATGACACATCATTCCCTTTATACTGCATGTCCAATTACTTTAACTTTTGGTGCAAAACTGGTTGAAACCCAGTGTGTAGTGTGGAAGCCCGATTGTTCTGTTATCTGTGCACACATGACAACATACTAGATAACACAATATTTTAAAGCCTGGTGTATCATATCACTTGTGGTATGTTTGACTAATAGTTCATGAATCCGCTTGTACTGTGGTGGCAGCTGTTGGCTTGTGAACAGAAATTAGCAGCAGCAATATCAGATAGTAGCGTTAGCAATAAATGTGTGAGGCAGGTGTTTAAATGAACCACTCTGCTTTGGAAATGTGTGTGATGATCTCCTGATCATCACACACAAAAGGCACAAAGGCTTCATGTTGTTACCTTAACCTCCACTAAAAGCTCAATTTATTCTTGTTACAATGTAGAAAAAACAGAATTACTTACATTACACACATATTGTAAGTGGTAAAGGAAACAGAACATGAGAACTTTACTTCTGACTGGTACATTAAGTCAAGTGAAGGTGAACCCTTTAGTAGGCATGAGGTCTCCAAGGGAAATTTTTAATGCTGTAATAATATCATAAATGGACAATTTTGCATTAATTTTGCTTGTGCTGAACTTGGCTGCCTCCTGCATGTCAATGTCTGTTAAATATTACATTATGATATGTTACAAGCATGTCAGGGATCATTGGTTTAGGTCCTGTGGAGGAGTGCACATTTGTTAATGAGTTAATGTTTACTTTTCAACCATCATCTCTCTCTCTCTCTCTCTCACACACACACACACACACACAAACACACTCTCTCTCTCTGTTATTCAGTCTCTTGCTGTTTGGACAAACACTTGACCGGAGCGGCGTCCAGCAGGCCAGACAATCGATGGCAAATGCCCATGGCTAAATCAAATTACTTCTGCTCGATTTGTAGCCGGGGACAAAAGAAAGAAGAAAAAAAATATAAAACAGTGTTATTTCCAGGGTCAGGCTGTCTGAAGAAGGCTTTTTTTGTCTCTCTGTGTCTGGAAGGATGCACAGCTCTGAGGCGCACTTCAGCTTAGCTGAATTACAAACTGACCAGTGATCTTATTAAAACCGTTGACTGTTCATTTCCGTAATTCATTGGCATATAGAAAAAGAGGGAGGTCCGTAATTTCTTAATAAATTACAAGTCATGTTTTGGGAAGTTTCCTGGTAAGAACTATTTAATATGGTACTAATTATAGGGGAATAGGGATGTCTTTTCTTTTTGTCATGCCATGACAGTGTCACAGTTAGCCAGCGTGCACAATACCAGGACCCTGAAACTGAAGCTGCTAAATGGAATTCAGCCATAATTTATTTGATTATTTACACTTGTGCATATCCTACTGTGACATGTTAAAATGTCTTCAGAAAGGCATGTTCAGCTGACCTGCTGTGCAATAACAAAAAAAAGTTGTAGGTTATGCTAGTAATTCACCGTATTTATGAATTGGATGTGTATGAATTGAGCATCTATTTTCTCTATAATAGGTATCAAATTTGGTTTTTGCAGGACACGTCTATAAAATACAGTGTTCTTCATTTTTCTTTTTTAGCCTTTTTCCTGCTATTTTGTCTGTCCTTGATGCTATTTTGTATCATCATTATTCTAGTCCATATCTGCCTGTTTGCCTTCGTCTCCAGTCCTTTCCTTCCTGTATACGCCCCTCACCCCTTCCTCGATAGCCACTTTGACAGTACATGATGCAGGTGTCATGCTGCAGATACTAAGCTATCCATTTCTCTGTCTAATGGAGTTACGGCTGGCCTCTGTTGACCCTTTAACAGTTTGCGGTGGAGGCAGCGGCCGTTGGCGGCGGCATTAGTGTGACATTCTCTCCTTGCCGCCTGTTAGTTCTCTGCTAGCAGATCTCATTTCAGGGTGAAAAGCTGGGTTTGACAAAGAAGGACCTTTAGTGCAGGGGGCTGATCGATTTGCAGGGAGATCTGGAGGTGAGTTTGTCTACACACGTCCTCAGACAGAGCTGGGGTTTCCATCCTGGTAGTGGCCTCAGGGCTCAGCCTTCTAGCCCCCCCCCCCAGCTCTGACTCCACCTCTTTGATCTCCAGCTGCTTTATTTTCTGTGGCAGTTCCAGTTGGAACCATAAAGGTAGTTTGCATTTGCTGCATCATGAAGGAAGTGGTAGCAGTTGCCTTGTGGATAGAAAAACAGGCCTGCAACCAAAAATCTGTTGGTCTGAGTCATCAAAGTGGCTGAGATTTTTTAGAACCATGTCAGAATTTAAGGAAAGATCAAGCCTTCCGGAAGAACATTCAAAAAGTGTTACACTATTGATCTCTTCACACTAGAAGAAGAGCACAGCTTTGACATCTTCTGCAAAGGTCATGAGCAGCTTAAATCTTTCAGTGTCTGTGATAAAGTCAACAATATCCACTGGAGTGTGAAGGGGCCTCTGAGCAAAACACATTGGAAGCAAGGAGTTAGTATTCTCGTTAGAAGAGCAAGGTTAACCTGATTTTGACATACTGTATGTGCATTTACTGTTAAAATAATAGGTGACAAACAGCTGTAAGACCAGGGAAACACAAAGTCAGAGCACAATTCCAGTTTGTTACACCTTGAATAATATTTTTTTTTAGGTTTGTGTTTGATTTTTGTTAGTTTTGATCATATTGTACTCACCAAAGTCTGGGAACATGGTGACATTACTCAAATTAGCAGTCAGACAATCAGACAGGTTGTAAACAAACCAGCAGTTTATCTAGATGATCTAAACCACGTTATTTGGAGGGAAAAACGGAAAGTGAGCACACTGGAAACATCGCTAGTAATCACAGAAAAACGGTATGGTTGCTCAAAGTAAGTCAGCCTGCAAAGTTTGATGGGTGTTTCAGAGGACAGTTAATAATAATTGAACTGTTGCCTTTGTATTCTGTTCCAAATAAGTTTGACTGTTTTGTTTCCAACCTTCCTGTCTGGCTGCTTGTGTTTCTTGCCCCGTCTGACTTCTTTTTAGCAATGTTACCACTTTTCCTGATCTCAGCTTTTAACTTGGTGAGTACAATGTTATCGTTATGGATGGGGATGGTGACTGTCCTCACCAAAGAAATGACAACATTGGCCATTAACTCAAACACAAGAAGCTTTCTTTATGTTTTCCAAACAGGGGTGTCTTGTGGCCATGTGAATAATGACTGTTGACTGTCAGAGGCAAAGGCGGAATAATTGTTATAATTGTTGTAGTGCGGGGGTGGATGGAGGGGTCAACAAAGCATGTAACTTCTACACAGGAGCCTGTTTGCATCTATCCTTTACTAACAGTCACTATTGGTGTCCTTAACCTACATACATACAATACAATATTTCACCAACCCTTTACCAAGTAGTTTTAGTTTTCCAAACCTTAACTATAGAGGTGAGATCAGAAAAAGCTCTTTTGCTCTTTTTATGTTATTTGAAATAATTTTGAAATCACTGACAAACTGTGGAGTCATAGGAGTGCCATAAAACAGAATAAATCTGGGAAAGAATAAGAC
>LKNJ01004266.1:0-33770 GCA_002120245.1 Maccullochella peelii | reverse complement strand
GATGACGGCTGAACCTAACCCTAACCACCGAGGGGCGGCGCTAACGGACTTCCACACAACACCATTGTGTGCAGACAAGAGATGGCGGAACAGCCCGGTGGCGATATCTGTACACACAACAGGTCGTTTAGCTTATACTCACTTCAGACGACGAGCCACCAGGATGTCCCAATTAATGACAATTAATCAGCAACAATTTTGATAACTGATTCATCTTTAAAATAACTTTTCAAGCAAAAGTGACCAAAATTTGCTGTTTCAAGCTTCACGAACATAAAGATTAGTTCCTTTTCTTCTGCTTCTGTCATCGTTAACTGGTTAGACAAAACAAGACATTTGAATGCATCAACTTGTGCTATGGGAAGCTGTAATTAAGCATATTAGCATCACAAATTATATTTGCAATAACTTGTGTAATACTGTATTTGGCCTGTGTAGTCAGTTCTCTGCTCTGAAGTAAGCTGCTCTCTTAATTCACAGGAAGAAACGTTTCCATGAAGAGCAACAGGTTTTGGATGAGCCTGTAAGAACGGGAAAGTTTCACAGTCAATCTTTGTTTCTAGATATTTTTATCAGGACTGATGAAAGAAGAGTTCCTTCAAAAAAACGCATTTTCTACACTTTGACACTGAGCAGCTATAACAGGTATTAATTCTTCCCAACGTAAAAGTAAAAGTAAAGAATTTCCCAATTTTTAGAGTACCAAGGACATTTTTGAGAATTGTTTTGTTGTTGGACCAAGAGGAAGGAGGGATCGTGTTGGGTTTTTTTTTTAGCCCCTCTCCTTCCACGGGGAGGTCAGCAGTACCTGACAGATCTTCTAGGGACTTTGCCCAAGCACACAACGACCAAAGAGACACTCATTGTGGTGGTGACTGAGCTGAGCCCTGGACCCTTTGCACGTCTTCTGACGTACCAAAAACCATGCTGCACCTAAAGAAGTACTTCACGGAGGGCTTGATCCAGATAGCCATCCTGCTCAGCATGTGTGGAGTGAGGGTTGACGTGGGACTGGAGCCCTACCTGCCTCCTTCCTGGCACGAGATGATCCTGGGTCCGACCTCGGCGCTGACCCAGACGCAGTTCCACAACCTCCACAACCGCCTAGGGGACGGCCACAGCCTTCACCCTAAGAGTGTGGACCTGGACGGATTCTTCACGGCACGGAGGCTGCTGGGCTGGGTCCACTCTCTGGACAGACTACAGGTGGGAAAACGTGTCTTTATCTATATTGTCCCATTCAGATGGAATTAGAATTATTATTATTATTATTAAGATACAAATGGTATTAACATTTTAGCTGTTTACCTGTTGCTATGTACAGTTTCTATTTAAAAGAAGCTCTCACAGATTTAGAAATATGGCATTAATGGAATCGCTTTTTGAGTAAATATGCTTATTCGCTTTCTTGTCGAGAGTTAGATGAGAACACTGATACCACTCTGTGTCTGTACTGTAAATATGAAGCTGGATGCAGTAGCTGGTTAGCTTAGCTTAGCATAAAGACTGGAAAAAGAGGAAACCAGCAAGCCTGCCTCTGTCCAAAGGTAACAATAAAGGTACAAAAATCCACCTACCAGCACCAGGAGCCAGACAACCAGTGGAGACTCCAGGAAGTCACTGCCCTCAGCCACAAAATAGTCATGCACATAACCCCCTGTAAAACCACAAAGTCTTGTTTTGTACTCTTTGTTTTTTGTGCGGATTAAACAAAACAGATATAATGTGTCAGTTAGTGAGCTTTAGAGGTGCTGGCAGGTGGGTTTAGTTGCGTTTGGACAGAGCCAGGTGAGCTGTTTCCGGCCTTTATGCTAAACTAAGCTAACCATCAGCTGGCTCCAACTACATATTTACTGCACAGATGTAAGCGTGGTATCGATCTTCTCACCTAACTCTTGGCATGGAAACGAATACACGTTTCCCAAAATTTCAAACTACTCCTTTAATGACTCCGTCTTTGTGCGCTTCTTTCTTTTCTTATAAATAGTAGGCACTTATGAGTGGTTGTTCCTTTGATGTTTCTGTAGGAAGGAACAGCTAGCCTGGCTCTATCCAAAGGTGGCAAAAATTTGTGATGGTTGCCTGTTTCCCCATTTCCAGTCTTTATTCTAAGCTAAGCTAATTGGCTGCTGGCTGTAGCTTCATATTTAGCATACAGACATGAGAGTGGTATCGATCTTCTCATCTAACTCTCAACAACAACGTGAATAAATGTATTTCCTGTCATGTCAAACTTTCATTTAAGTAGAGACATTTCTCTTGCCCACACTATCATTCCTGGAGTGTTTTGGGATAAAAGGTGGCCATAAAGATAAGACACTATTTTTCTAGGGGACTTCATTGAGTAATTTATTATTGGATGTTCTTTAAGGACTCTAATATCTATCCGTTCCCACATTTTATTAATAAAGGTCATCCCTACTGATAAAAAGTTGTTATAGTTCCGTAACATTACGTAATGTCCGTAATGTTTTACAGCACATGTCTCTGACTCCAACTGTAAGTGCCTTAAAGATATGGAGCATGTGAGTATACCACTAAGTAGACACTCATGTAGTTTAGAAGGAGAAAAAATGTGTTGAACTTTTGAAATGTTTCATACATTTCTCCACAGGTTCCTCATGCAGAGCTGGAGACATGGCTGGTCCAGTGGGAGCCAGATCCTCTCCCCGTGGCGTGTCCAGACCAGCCCTCCCCACTGGAGAGAGCGCCTGCTGGGGTACAGAGAGACCGAACTGCCCCTCCTGTGGAATCCAGAGCTGGACCTGGTACCCTGCAGGAAGAAGAGGAGGAGGAGGACAAAGAGGTACAGCTGTTTCATTCACACTGTGTTTAAGAACATTTAGGATTTATGTTTTAGCTTGTTCTTGAGTAGCGTCAGAATTGGAGCACTTGGTCAAGAATCTTCACCGTTCAGCCAAGACTGAAACTACCTGCCATATTTCCAATATAGGAACCTTTAATTGAGATATTTCAGTTTTGGAGATGTAGCATATTATTTGGGAAGTATAACTGCCAAAACGCATACACCAAGCTCTTGTCCTGTGTCTGACCGGGTTGAGTTGTCACATACCTAGCCTGTTATGTGCTATATGGTAAAACACCAATATAGTTTTGGTTCCCATGAGAAGAAGTATATTCTCATGCAGAAATATGTTATTATGTCAGAGATTCAGTTCAGGTACAAGGGCTGACATGGTTATGTTTACTTCAGATCAGCAATCTCTGTTTACCTTTGTCCATACCATAACCCTGTGGCGTCTAGAGCAAAAACCCTTGTTCACGTACAGTTTGACAGGTATTACAATGGCTGCAAGAGCTAAAGGCTGGGGTGTGCTTGCCGATTTTGTTTTTGACTGTCAGTATACTGAGTGTAATGTCATGTGACATAATGAGTCAGAGTTAGGTGAGTCATCAGGAAACCTCACCTCACTGTAGATGACCTCACCAGGGAAAATGAAGCAATACAATCAGTAAAGTTGAAATGCAGTAGAAACACCCTGCTGAAGAGAATACACCTCTTAAATAAACACACATGCACAGACACAGTGGCCTGGGAGTCACAATCATTCATTGTGCTTACACCTCAGTAACCTGGTTACTGCTGGTTGTATGCCGTATGATTTCTTCAAACTTAATATAAACAGGAAAGAATAAGAACCAGGAATCCGCAATGTCAAACAGTTTGAAGTAAGGATTCCACCGCTGATCAGTACACTAATTGCACTAGAAGTACATGCACACAGTGAGAAAAAAAACGTGCTCTCTTACTGTGCCGTAATACCATTATTGACCATTAATAATGGGTCAAATGATGGGTGTATTGTGAAAGGACTCGCTCATAGTGATGAACCCACAGAAAACGATCATACAACTCTGCAGTTTCCCTCAGCTATATGCAGCATTTTAGCATCTTTCAGCTCATTGTTTTGGTTGTACAGCCTGCAACGTTTTGGTTCACTCTCAACGCTCTCATAGTGTCGTTTTTGGCTGCAGAAGGAAGTTGCTTTCAGTGAAAAGGCTCTGAGTGGAGCATTTGGCAGCTAAAGAGGAGTTTGTGGAGAATAAAACAGAGCTAAAAGAAAAGCGAAAAGTGGCCAGAAACACAGCTCCAAATGAATGCTAATGTTGCTACATTTCTGCTCATTGTTTTTACAGTGTTTTCAGCTACCCTGAAGAGGCCAAGTAAATACATTGACACTGATTTAAAAGCATCTGAAGTATCCGTTCATGTGAGGTGTGCTGGAAGTAGTGTGGAAACTTTTTTTTACATTTCTGTTGTATTATAAACAAGATACATTATATTAACAGTAAGGTTTAGAGGTGTTGAGAAGCATTTTTGTTTTAACTATTGAAAGAGCAAGGTGGTTGTTTCCCCTCTGCTTCCAGTTTTTATGCTATCTCACTCTCATAAAAGAAAGTGAACGCATGTATTTTCTGAAAATGTTAAGCTATTTCTTTAAGTCAGATAACATAGGCTAATGATCATCTGATGAGATTGTCCTTCCCAAAAATATAGGTCGTCTGTGCAAGCAGCTTATTACGACCCATATTTACTTTGTTGTTTATTGTGACCTATAAAGAGCAACACAATCTGTGCAAGGAGGAGGTCGGGGTGGATGCATGTGTCAAACAACACAGGAGACAGCTGTTTGTGTCCCGTGTGAAACCAAAAGTCAATGTTGACTTATTTTAACTTACGTACTTAACTTACATACATTACTTAACTTATGTAACTAGCGTACTTATTTGAACCCAAACCATGATCTTTTTCTAAACCTAACCAAGTAGTTTTGGTGGCTAAACCTAACCAAACTGCAACCATTTCACAACGTTAACCACGTGTTGTTGTTGCTGTGACAACGAAGGTCTGGTACGCCTATATATGTCGTTTTGGGAGTCACTGACAAACGACCTATTCTGTCGTTTAGGTTGGAGGATGTGTTGCATCTGATCTGGGTGGCACCACTGACTTCATGTTCTTGCCTGCATGAACTCCATTTACTGACGGCAACGCCTCAGACATGCCTGGTCAAGCTTTTAGCCCATAAGACAGACTTAAGCACATACATTACCTGGTTGTCAGATCTTTCACTTCAGATGCAGACATGTTGAAACTGAAAATATTCTGTAGAGCACATCACGCACAGAGGGATGTCTAAAATAGTTGAAGTGGCCACTCTGCCCCACCCCCCAGCCCCCCCGCCTTACAGTTCACAGAGTTAAACAGAACTCATAAGCCAGAACCACATATTGGCCTACACGTCCAGTCTGGACATGTACACACATACACACACACACACACACACACACACACACACATACAGGTCCAGACTGGACGTGTAGGCCAGTATGTGGGCTATTTATATATTGCACAGTCTGTTTGTTAGCACCGGCCTCTGTGTTATGGAGTCTTGATATTGAAATTTCTTAAATTGACATTTCTTACCAAATGTATAAAAATCAACATTTGATGGGTTGAAAATGGCTCAACACGCCATCTACTGTTTTAAATCAGCCCTGAAACTGCAAGGCCAATGCTGACAGAGTCAACCAGTTGGGACTTAAAGGGAAACTGCCGTATTTTTAAACTTGGGCCCTATGTTTTTTTTGTTTTTGTTTTTCAAATTTTGGGGTCTAAATGACTAATAGTTTCAAAAAGTTTTGGAACTGGTCCAGTAGATCTCCTCTGCCGGCATCCGTGAACAGGCTGCAGAGGCTGCAACGTAATCCTTGTGGGCAACTGCTACGTCAAAGTCCGTCCACTAAAAGAGTTTGTTTTTGCCACTGACAGGCTCAGACTGTTATTCTAAGAGTCTGACAACATTATGGAAAGGATCCCTACAGAGACAGACCGTTTTGTTAAAGGGTAAAATACTTTCGTCTTCCTGCAACAACTCAGCCTCTTGAGAGACTTTCTGTTTCTGGTTAAACAAAAACACAGTTTCAGTAATTTATACCTCAACATTGGTAAAAATAAGGCCCAGGTTTAAAAATACCAGAGTTTCCCTTTAATTACGTCATGAAATTTATATTTTAAAAAAGAATCTTAACTCCCTCTAATCAGTGTCAGTCTTCCCCGTGTCCCCTGACCCACACACTACGTAGCCACGAGGCCACGCCTACAGTTGTTGTTCCCTCACCCGTTTTTTCATACATTTTTTAAATATGCTACGAGAGAGGGTTCTAGCAGAATTTGAGGGTGTAGTTACACTTTAAATACTTAATTTTGCTATTTAGATGATTTGGTGCATTTAGTTAACTTTAGTCTTTTTAAACAGGTTTTCTAAAAAGTTAAAAGATGAACTAACTCAAAGGGAAACCACATTGATGTTTCATAGAGAGGGCAGACGCACAGTGGTTTGATGAGAAGTAAGTATTCATTTATATGGTGACAGTACCATCCATGTGTGTAAGAGGCTAGTCAATGAAATATGGCTGTTTGTTTTCAGTCATAATGTCTGAAGAGTGAGCTTGTTACTGTAACCCAGGGAACAGCTCAGATTTCTTTTTTTGTTGTTTGGCCAACTCACAGAATTAACCTTAATGAACTACAGCCAAGTAAATTTACCAGCAAAAGGTGTTTTGTCATACGTCTTTGCTCATTTTTGACCTTTCCCATCTCTTAAACGTTCTTTCTGGTAATATTTACATACCATCAAATGTGTATAGCCAGTTGTCTAAAGCACCTTCATTGGCATACACTTCCAAACATTTACACTTGTGACTTTTGCTTATAAAAGATAAAATACAGATTCTCGTACATTAAATTCTGAATGCCTCTTTTTTAATAAAACTTTCAACCAATTGGGAATGCTCCCTGTGGTTACTGTAGGCAGTGAAACGAAGGCTGGGATCAATTCACAATCTTATTTTGAAAAACAACAAGGCGAAGAAAAATGAGGAGAAAAATGTTATGTTTTGAAAGCAGGGATGGAGAGCAGAGAGGGAACACAGGAAGTGAGAAAAACCCTGATCGTACTGGGACTGAAGTATTTCCATTTGTTGTTAGGAGCTACACATGAAGCTCAGAGTCATTTTACAGCAGGTTGGATGCCCATATAGTATATTATCTGTCTCACACACACACACACACACACGCACACATAGGACATTACAAACTTAATATAGCAGATAGAGATCCAAGTACATGCTGGATTGCTACCTTCTCTTAGTCAAACTGAAAGTGAACATAACAGTGTTTTGGAATGATCTTCCTGTATCAAATGGCACACGTACACACAAACACACATACAGTCCCACACACAGATGCACAAAACACTTGACTAGCTGCCTTCGGGCCTTGTGACCAACTGGCTTGTTTTGAAACCTGATCGCTGGACTATTGCGTCCTGACACACATTGACATCCCTCAGTTTTGCAATCCCTCCTGTTTACTGCATCAACACACACACACACACACACACACACACACACACACACACACAGACACGCAAAGAGCCTGAGGCATGCATGTAAACAAATGTACACAAATGCATGGGGTGCTAACTTGTGCTCCCCATTCAGCAGTGATGCAGGAAGAAAACAGGAAATCGTGCTTGTGCCAAGCGGCACCAGCTATATAGATTAAAGGACATAATGAGAAAGTGGTAATGTACAGCGTGTAATCATGGACCTGAACATATTAAAAGTTGGGTTATTATGTAAAATTCAGTTCAGTTTTATTTACATAGCGCTAAATCATTACAAAGTTATCTCAGGGCACTTTTTCATACAGAGCAGGTCTAGACCGACTCTTTGTATTTACAGAGACCCAACAATTCCCACCACGTCTAGTAATATGTTAATGGCAAACATATCCCCAGACAGACTAATTCCTCACTATCAGCTGCATAACAGACATTTATCATTTCACACCAAATATTGGTTGAAAAAGATGGTATTACAAGCTTAAGTCATTTCACAGGGTTCTGTCAAAAATAATGTGGCAGAGGTTTAACTGTAGAAAAGTATGTAGCGTTGCATCCATGCTATTCTGTAGCAGGACCATAACCATAAAAAACATCTGTACCTAACATATGTTAAAACTTTAATCACAGCAATGTAGACTCTCTGTCACTGCTTGAATACTCTTACCTGACAGGCCAGAGGATGTACATTAAAACCATTTACATTTGTACACAGTTTGGCTCATATACTGGCTATGTAGTAGTAGTAGTTGTATGGTATCTTATAATTTTGTTAAATTTAAAAACACACCTCTGTGTAGATTATCCTTATTCTATAGCACTTTTTTTGATCAAATTAGCTATAGAAAATGTATAATAAATTATATGCAGTTTCTGTATTAAACTGAGTGACAGTTGATCTGCTGCAGGAAAGTTTGTAGTTTCAGTTTTAAACATAATTCAGACTTTTTAAAAGTTGTGTTATTGTAGAGTACCAGGAGGTTCCACAGTGTAGAGGTTATCACGTCTGCTTTAGGTACACGCAGAAAGTCCCGGCTTCAAGACCCAGTGGAACCATAACTTTATGTCTGTTAAGTGCGGAGCTTATCTCTGGTTTGATACGGTGCATAATGACGTGTATTCAAGCTCCCATGCCTGCTGCTACACAGCGGACCTGAAAGCTATGCATGGCATTTGCTGCTACTGCTGTTTATACTGCATTTCAAAAGCCGTACCTCCACCCCAACATCTACCTGTATGCTCTGAGCCTATGCTCACACCTTATGTCCTGTCTTGCAATACACCTGGGAAAGGATCTTTTTGCACAAACGCTGCTGGTAGGTCCAGCAGGATGACGACGGAGGAGAGGGAGGCTGCTCTAGCAGTGTGGAGTTCCTCTGTGACGGCAAGGAGGGCAGTCTCAGTTGAGTGGCCTGCCTTTAAACCAGACTGGTGGGGGTCAAGAGGGTTGTTATGGTGGAGATATGCAGAATATAACATATATAATATATATGCAGAGAGTTGAGTGAAGACAGCAAGCTAAATTGTTTTAGTAAATGGCATTTCAAAAGCCCCACCGCCACCCCAGCATCCATCTGTAGGCTCTGAGCCCATGATCCCCCTGGGGGAAATTGGCATAATCACTCCCCATTCCCTGCTGTGCTGAGCTTGGTGCTTCCTTGTGGGGAGTGACGAGGTCAGAGCCTATACACGAAATCTACAAGCTGTACATATTTTTAATGGTTTATTATAATGGTTATCATGTTTGCTTTACATGCAGAAGGGCCTGGGGTCAAAACCCAGTGGAACCAGACCTTCAGAACTTCTGGTTGCAGAGCCAGTTCCTGTGTTTTTATCTAAGAATCTGTGACATCTTTTGAGATGTTATTATGGTTAAGGGCTATTAAAATTACATTGAGTTGACGTAGACTGTTCAATGAACCATCATTTGTTCCTGGGTCAAGTTTTCACCCCAGCATGGCGGGTGGTGCCTGAGGGCTTCATGAGCGATCATCTATCCTGGGTCTGAGGCAATGGCCCTCAGAAAGGAGTTCCTTGCTTGACCCATATGTTCAAAGCTACATACGTGTCCTTGCCAGCTGCTGAGGGTCTCGGGGTTTGTCTGTAAGCTCCTAGCCAGGTCAGGATTATGTTAAAGCTATTCTGAGCCTGGCTGTCGGTCACTGGGTAAAACAGGAGTCTTTACGTTCTGTACATACAGGCTGGTAGTATAGAAGACAGTACAACAGCATTATACTACTCCAGTGGTTGGCATGGTGATATGTTACCTCTTCACTATTTGTTTCTGTTAAATCGCTCTGCCATTCTTATGGTCACCTTAAAGATCAAATGGAGTCAAAATAAAAATGAAAAATGCTTTTGTGACCTTGCGTGCCTGCTTGTATCGTTCTACTAATAGCATATGACAAATACAAATAAATACATACTAGATGTATTTAATGAATTATTATATGAAAATCCCAACATTTTCTCCTTTTTTAAAGTGTAACTTTAAGATCAGGGGTGTATATAAAAATACCACCCACTAAAATGTGATTAAAGGTTTTGGGTTGACCAAGCCCAACCAGTCTTAATCAAGTCTCAATCAATTCCAACACATGTCCCATGAGGCCTACCCACTGGCATGTTGTCAAAGCCCCGTGGGAGCTGTAGTTGTTGAATACTAATATAATATTTGTCCTTATATCATATGTTACTGTATATTGAGAGTGGAATATTTATGAAAAAATGGTAATCACCAAACACATTGGATCTTTTCTTTGCATTTTTGAAAGCAGTCTTATTGATAGCTATGTAAGGGCGGCTGTGGTACAGAGGGTAGTGCGGTTGTCCATCAACCCCAGGGTTGGTGGTTCGATCCCAGCTCCTCCTGTCCACATGTCGAAGTGTCCTTGGGCAAGACACTGAACCCTAAGTTGCCCCCGGTGGAGGCCAGCATGGCAGCTGTGTTCCCATTGGTGTGTGATTGGGTGAATTAGACTGCTGTTATAAGCTTAGATTACTGTACAGCGCTTTGGGAACCGTTTCAACGGTTGAAAAGCGCTGTATAAGTAAAAGTCCATTTTACCATTTATGTAAGAGGTTTCATAGTGTAGTGGTTACCACATCTGCGGGTGAAGAGAAGATTGATACATATGTAAGTGGAGCCAGCAGCCGTTTAGCTTGGCTTAACGAAAGACTGGAAACGGGGAAACAGTAAGACTGGCTCTGATGTAACAAAATCTACCTAACAGGACCTCTAAAGCTCATTAATTAACATGTTATATCTTGTTTGTTCAATCTGTACCAAAACTGAAGCGCAAAAATGAAAATTAGCCATTTTACGGAGGGGTTGTGTGCTGGACTATTTCTTGGCCAAGACAAGCTGCCAGGCAACCAGCAGAGACTCCAGGAAGTCACTGGTGATAACGTGTGAATTTTGTGTTCACATCTTGGGGTCAGTTGTACCAGTGCTTTAAGACAGCAAGCTTGCCTGTCTATAAAGACTGTACAGAACTCAACATGATATGTTAAGGCGTAATGGCTGCTCTGGCTAGATCATTCTTCACTTTTGTCTCTGCAACCAGGAAGGAACGCATCATGTGCTTAATCAGACTGGTGCTCTGGATGAGAGAGTGGAGGAAGAGGACGAGGAAGACCTGGCCAGGATGCATAGTCGTTACAGTAGAACAGAGGGAGAAGGAAGACCGGGAGGTTCCTATGGGCGTGCTAACAACAGAGAGCTAACTCAGAATGAAATAGACCAGGTAAGACAAGCACTTTGGTTTAAGCATACTGAGGCCTTAAGTGTTATAGACAGATATGTTGTAATGATTAATATACGTTTGTCCTTCACGAGCAAGTGCAAGTATGCACAATTGTCACCTGTTTATTATGTGAAAAAGTTAGCTAATGGTTAAGTAATTTGGTTAAGGCTAGGTTGCGAAGATAATAATGTAAGTAACTGTATATTGTATTTTTATTCTATCCTAGTTTTAAATATTTGTATATATATTCTGTGTGTGTAGCACGAAGGGAGCTAAAACTTACATTTCAATGTGCAGCCCTGTGTTGTAGAATGACAAAATAAATGTACCTTGTATTAGCCCCAATAAAAATTACAACAGGAAGAAGTTAGTGAACATCAACACTGTCACTTTAACTGAATGGGCATATCTTATTATCCTGAACAGTTCTAACCTGCTGTAGACCATTAGCACTGCAAGGTCAGAGAAAGTTTGTATATTTGGATTCAGCTAAGCAGTAAATAGTGACTGACTGCAGCTGTAGCCAAAATTCCTCAGGACCAATATCGGCCTTAAAAAACCCTGCATCAGTAGAACCTGCCTGACATATATACTGTACGGAAACTTGAGCGTTATATTAGGTAAGGTGATCAGAGCATCATGCTTGGAATCAGAGCTGGATGCTTCACCTTTAAATGCTGGACAGCTGCCAGCTAAGTAGAATAGGAAAGCATGGTGACACACTTTAGCACCCCAGGGTACGCTTTCTAACACGTAACATGCACAGATATATGTGTGTGTGTGTGTGTGTGTGTGACAAATGAAAGATAAAATAAAAGTTAAAGTGTGGGCAATTAGCTTATTTCAGTTCACCTTCTGACACATTTTATGGTGGCATTTAAAAATATCAAATATGGGTTGCATATGTTGTAGCACTGTTCCTTGTTTTTAGGGCAGATCTTAAGAGAAGCTTGCCTTGTGAAAAATAATTCTGCTACCCAGAATCCACCTTTTCCACATAGCACTGCAGGTTAGAGGTCAGAAGTGTCTTTGTCTGATTTGTGACAGGATCCAGTGAAGATGGAAAGGCTAGATAGACATTTCTTAGAACGAAACCAAAGAAACTCCATGGATAAGAGAGACAGAGAAAGAGGCGCACGGACCGAGATGTTACATTTTGATAAACAATAACTATGTGTGTATTTGTAGAAGTCTCACTCTCATTGTGCCACATGTGGGTCAGACTGAAACTGCTTCTTGGTAAAGGGACATTCCATAGAGCAGTGATTCTCAATGTGTTGGCCACAAAGATGTTATCTGACAAGAACCTATTATCCATACACCCAGTCTGTTACTGATATCAATCATTCACGCTATAATGCATAAGTTGTGATAATGTCCAAATTTCTCATAAAGTGCTAAGTTTAATTTTACCAAAATATATCTAAACAAACTTGAGTTTTAGTTTCACACTTCTCTCCTTCTGTCCATATTACTCTTGCTAGCTCACACCAGCGCGGCCTCCCTTTCTCTCTTGATGCTGTCGGTGGTTCTGACACATTCATCGTGACAGGTGTTGCAAAAACAGAGTTAAAGGAATCAGCTTATTTTTAAGTATTAATTATCGCTTTATTTTTACAATTGATTATTATTTTTACAAGTCTCTCCAGTCAGAAATGTGTTGTTTTAGTAATTGTTACTTCACTGTCATGTTTGAGCTTCACTGTGCAGAATGGTGCAGATTTTGTTTTCACATTCATCAGTTGAACAGGCAATGTTTCACTGTGCTCACCTTAAATCTCCACAATTTAAACAAGTATGATGTGATGTGATGTGAACTTGAAGCCTGCAGTGCACATACACTGAGAATGGACTTCTCAGAGAAGGAGGAGATATCTTATCTCCAATATATTTGCATATTCAAAGATTCTGGACTTTTGAATGAGGAAGAACAAAGTGTACAGAAAATGTTAATCAAAGATTATTTTTATATGTTTTAAAACATGTCTGGTCACAGGAAAAATCAGGGGATCAGTAGGTTTCATCCTCTTTGGACCGTAAATGTCTGTCCAAAATTTTATGGCAATCTATATGTTCGTTGTTGAGATATTTCAGTCTGGACCAAAGTGGTGGATCAACCAACTGGCTGACATGGCCATCCCTAGAGCCATACCGCCAGCATGGCTAATAAAAAAACATATGGATATCACTGGGAAAGTCAACCAGCTGGTCAAAACAGGCATTAAGTCAATCACAACTCAACTTCCTTGTCCTCATTTCTCTCTAAACCCCGCTCCCTGTCTTTCTCTTCCTCTGTTTCTCTCTCTATTTTCAGACTTCTTTCTCCCTCCAGGAGTGTTTGGGGCTGTTGGAGGAAACCTTTCCCTTCACAGAAGAACAACAGGTACAGCCTCTTCTTTTTTCTTCTCTTCGGTCTGTTCTGTTGTGTCCTTCTTGACGTTGAACAGTACTCAGCATTTTTCCTGCTTTCTTGTTCATCAGTTACAAGATGTTGGCGGTAGAGGGGGAAACCTGGAGCATCAGCCCCCAGGTAGGGAGCCCCTGCTGCCCTCCATCATCCCCACCGGAAACCCTTCCTTGGACCTGGAGCTCCACTGGCAAGACTTGTTAGCTATCATGGAGCCTGAGGTGAATGGGAAAATAAAAGTTGATTAAATTACATGGCAAAATAGGGAAGGAGGGAATCATGAGATGAGTAAGCCAAAATTCAATAAACTGAGATCAATTTCTCATCCTTCCTCTCCAGAATCAAGGTGTTGACATGATGACTTCCTTCGACGACACCCGGAATTCGAGGGCAACTGGTACCCTTCAGGGCGTCACGTCTGAAGCTCTACAGCAAAACTGTAAAAACCATGATAATGACGTAATAGAGACTCCCCTGCTGCATGGTAATTCCATTCAGAAGCTGACATTTGTTGTAGGAATCATGTACAGTATCCCTACACTTCAACAACTTCTCAAAAATTGAGCTTGAAGGTTGATCCTTGTCCTTGGAGACGGCAGCTTGACAATAAAAATCTCAACACAAGGCCCAATTACTTGTTTCCGAAACTTTAAACCAGGGGTTCCCAACCTTTTGTAACTTGAGGCCCACTTCTGATTGTTAAAAAATTTCCGAGGACCACCTTCTCAAATAAATGAGAAAAAAACCCTGGGTGGGTCTGGAGCTTCGATGGTTTTAGCGCCTCATTTGACAGGATTTCACCACATTCAACACACTGTGCTGTCATTATGAGTCCAAATGTAATGTATTCAGGGTCATATTTCCTCACCACACGCTTTGGAGCTTTAACTGGCGCAGGGATAAAAGGGGTCACTTTTCATTTCAAAAACCGATCCATTTTGTGTCACTGCATCCGAACGTTACGTTAGGGAACAGCAGCAAAACACATTTGTCTCAACCTGATGATGTGTGGTGATTGGCTGGTGATATTTTAACGTAGCTGATCATTGAAATTATGCATTTTAATTTACGTGTTTCATTTATGTGAATTCTTGAGTACATTTGGATATAAAAATAGCTTTGTAAATTACCCCCCCATAAAAATAATTTTAATCTCACCATTTGACAGTACCACTGCGTCTGTTGCCCACTAGATGACGCTCTGAGGCCCACCATTGGGCCCCGACCCACTGGTTGAGAATGGCTGCTTTAAACCACATTTGGTGGCCAAAATGTTTCCCAAATGTTATATATTCATGTTGATCCCTCTTCAGTTGGAAGGCTACATGTTCCTTTGAGAATTAAAAAAAAGTGTAATGACAGTCTTTAAAAACTGTTAAATAAGGTCAAAAATTATCATAAGAACATAATTTTGTTTTTCCTATTTCCAGAATGCTCCATGAATGATTGTTCCAAAGATGCTGCCACATGTCCTATTTTTAACATGCAAAAATGTCCAATCTTTGTCTCTAGGTTTGATGGGCCCTCCAAGCCATTCAGAGCTAGAGCCAGCCCATCTTCCACTCACCCCCAGTGCAGAGTTGGATGACCACAATTCAACCTTGAACACAAGGGACACTTTGAAAAATTCTAATGTGAATCCCTTGCACAGTCCTCCAGACCACATGGATCTGCTTGCAGAAGATCCTTCAGAAGACTTCTGCCTGGGACTAAATGCAGAAGACAACTCGAGTACCTTCAGCATAAATCTGCTAACACAAGACCTAATGAACATCATGGAAGGCAGTCCACGTTCACAGTATGTTCCCTACCCTGAAAACCTTCCTAGCTTTGATGTTAACTGTCATTCACGGGACTTGACACCTTCCAGTTTCACCCCATCTCCAGAGGGGAATGGTATGACCCAAGACCTTCTGACATCTCCCTCCAGTGTCTTTCTGGTTGACGACGAGGAGGATGTGGAGGATGAATATGGTCTTCCAAGCCCACTTAGTGACCTTTTAGAGGATGCTGCAATCTTGGATGAGATTAGATTGTTGGACCTGGCTCTGGACGAAGGATTCAGTCCTGAAATGGCAGCCAGGCTGGAAGAGGAGGGCTACCTTGACTGTAAAACAGCCCAACAGGAAACTGGCAGAGATGATGACCACTCAGACTCTAGCATAGCGGTCACAGAAGATCAGGGGCCACCAAGAAGTTATCAGAAAGGTAAATAAACAGACCTATAAAAATAGACCTTCTTTTATAGTAACTATTTTTGACAAAAATCTGTAACTATGTACCTTTATTTCAAGTGCACATTGATGCTGAATTCAAATACTTACTACATAAAACTGTAGAACTTACCTTTAACTTTCCTTGCTCCCTCCACCTAGACGACGAGAATGAAGCAGACTCCGACTCTGGTCTTTCTTTGGACTTCAGCCACAGCCCTACTTCTCCATGTGCTTCCTCTTATTCCTCTTCCTCCTCCTCTTCATCTTGTGTGTCAGCTGTGGGGAGTTGCTTCTCTGAAGACGAGGATGAAGATGCTGAGGAAGGGTTAGTTGGTTCAGATATGGAAGTGGAGGTAACCATAAAACAGGAGGAGCTGGAAGAGGAAGAGATGGGGGCAGTAGGAGGAGGGTACCCTGAAGATGTTAAGAAACTCTTTCCTACTAACTATGGGGATCACAAGCTGTTTAATGGCTTTCCTTGGCTAGAGCATATTGGCCATGATCACACATACAACCAGCCCTGGTTATCCGCCTCCTCTCCATCCCTGGGCAAGATGCCCACCAAACACACCAAATCCTCCCTGCGACATGACAATGCCAAGCCTTATCACAGTTCCTCTTCCAGACACATCTCCGAGACCAAAATGAGGAGCCGGGATGAACGGCGTGCACGAGCCCTGAAAGTCCCTTTCTCCAATGAGCTGATTGTTAATCTGCCAGTGGAGGAGTTTAATGATCTACTGGCTAATTACCAACTCAATGAGGAGCAGCTTACCCTCGTCAGGGACATACGACGCCGTGGTAAGAACAAGATAGCTGCCCAGAACTGCAGGAAGAGGAAACTGGATGTGCTGCTGGGACTAAAGGACAATGTGTCTGGTTTGAAGCGCTACCGTTCGCGGCTGCTCCGAGAGAAGCAGGAAGCCCTGAGGAATCTGCTGGAAATGAAGCAGCAACTGGGCATGTTGTACCAGGACGTCTTTTCCAGGCTGAGGGACGAGGAGGGGAGGCCGCTGGATGCTATGGAGTACCTGCTTCATTTTGAGCCCGATGGTAGTGTCACAGTGGCTTCACACCAACAAGGGGCAGCACTGCCACTGACAAAAAACAGCAAGAAACAGAGGGACAAGAAGAAGTGAGGAGTGGACAAGCCATTAGAAAATGTAGGGAGAGTAAAGAGATTCCTTAACAGGAGTGTGATCAAAACCACAAAAAAAGCAGGAAATACTGATGAGCTGGTGAATGAAGGAACACAGGAATTCTTTACCTGGTGTCATGGGAAGGTGCTAAAAGGCACCATGAAATCCTCAAACACCCAAACAGATATCCCTGACAGTGTTGTCTTTATTTAAATAATTGGTGGATGGCTGGATGGACAGAGGAAATCAAGACAGAAGAAAGAGGATATTTATTTGAAAGAGGAGGTGATTATCATGATGATGTTTCATGGTAATAAGAAAACCTTTACTCCAGGATTTGTTGCTCTTCATTCTTCAATATAAAAATGTTCTACACTGGAAAGGGACTTGTTAAGCTCAAACAACTTTGAGGTCAATCTAGGCTACTACATAATGGAATAAAAGCAACAGACAATAGATGACCTGGGACCAGCATTTTAAAATGCTGCTTCAATGCCTATGCACAGTCCTGCTCTCTCTTACATCAGCGCCTCAAAGACTTGAAAATATTGAGTTGAACAAGCCAACAGACTGATAGCAGGTTGGGTCCTGGCTGGCAGCTAATACAGCCAATCAATCGCAGACACTACAATGACTCCTGAGCCACCAAGGAAGGGTTGCTGGTACACAGGAAGGGAAGTTGTGATCATGCCCCCTTGAGTTGGTAGGGGTGCAGCATCTCACTCAGACACTTCAGCAGGCTAAAGACTTGGGGTCATGGGGATCAAACCTGGGTATGTTCCCAGATGGGGCAGTAAACATAGGCCACCCCGCTGCCAAAACGAACCATGCTATTCACCAAAACTCCAAGACATTAGGTACCATATCCAACAGAACTGTTTCAAATTCTAGCAAGAAAGGAAATGTGCCTCCTTGGCCACTTAGTTGAACTTCTTGGAATAGCACACAAGTTAAAACAGACTTCAAGTCTGGCAGTTTTCCTGGAAATTGAACCTTGTTTCCTACCACATGACTGATTAGAAGGTATAAATGACAATTCACAAAAAGCAAACCTTTTTTTGTCTATAAGCTAAATCAGACTGTGGTCAACCTGTCCAACAACACTAGGATAAAATATAGGATATATTCATTGTTGCTTTTGGTCTCAGAGAATCTGCTGATAATAAAAACAAAAAGATACAATAATACCAGCATTATGCTTAAAGGTGGATATATGGTCTTTGAGAGCAAGGTGGGATGATGGTCATCATGCATCATAGCCATCCATATGATTCAGCTGCGAGCACAGTGATGGACGTGATGAAAATAAGAATGTGAAGAATTTGGTGGATAGGGTGCTTGGAGCTCCGCCCATTTTCACACCTATGCACACCTGGTCACTCACTGCAGAAAACTGGTGTGGCTGTCGGATTGCTGATTTCAGATAATCAGCCTCCCCCCATGTACTGACCTCAACAATAGGAGGAAAAGAATTCAAAATTTACCAATTTTTAAGGCTTCATGGATTTGTGAATGACAGACTGACAACCCAGGATTGGAACCTGTTATCACTCTTGACAGATCTTTAATATATGGGCTAAAACTAAATGACAACCGAGTTACATTGTTAAGCTGTTAATGTGTTAAGATTGATAGGTCAATATGTATGTCAAATGGCCAAAATACAAATGACAATTGACACATTAAAAATGACAGTATTGTCTTTAAAGACAGGCAATTACGGATTCCAACATTTCTCCAAACTAAAGGCTGATTTGTGAATTGTTTGCAGTTAGCTTGTCACACTCTGGTCGTTGTGCACATAGCTGAGTAAGACAGAACTCCATAGAGCTTCTGATGAAATTATTAGTACAAGGGATTAAATGACAGCAGTTTGACCTCTCGATGCTTAATTACATATTAACAAATGTTACCTAAATCTGCAGTATTGTATTGTAGTTCAAGTTTTGATAAAGCCATGCAACTAATACTAATTATAAATGTGTGTTATTGGTAAATTTAGAATTTCTCAGGAATGAGCACAGCCAGAAGAACATGCTAGCAGTTACTTTTCTGTAAATGTGTCTCTGTCAAACATATTTAGAATTTGTAATGTTGTTGGACTCTTTTTAGGCAAGAAATTATCAGATGTTCAATGTTTCACGTGGTGGATACGTCATTTTCAAATCAAATGACTGTATATGCCCATGTCCCTTCACAGATATCTGTATAGCAAAGAAATGCAGTGGAATGGTCTTCATGAATTTGAAAGGCAGGATTTTTAATTTTTATTGTGTAATAACCTGCATGCCTATCACTACCACTGATGGAACAAGCTTTTATTAGTTAAGTGTTTACATGTTGTGAATGCCCAATGTGCTTGCTGGTATTCAAGGACTAGGGACCTTGTCTTCTCTGTACTATGAAAAAAAACCCAAAGTAAATGATAAAAATAGATGGTATTTCTTTGGAGTCATTGAGTTGCCTCTGTGGTGTCTACAGTCAGAATAGCAGATATCAAGGCTATCAGGTGTAGCCATTTATTAGTGGGAATGCTGATTCAGCATTCACACTGTTGTTATCCTAAGGTTTATTAGTGGGAATGCCGATTCAGCATTCTCACTATTGTTATCCTGTTCTTTATTATTCTGCTGTTTCTTCTTATTCTACTTCCGTACGTTGGCCTACTACTTGAGCATACTTTCAGCTACAGAAACCATTCAACTATCAAAATGTTCAGCTCTTTAAGGACATGTGTGCTTGTATTTAACTTTTTAATACATTTTATACTTTTTAAAATATATATAGCTGTATATTCTATACAGCTATAGAATTGCTTCCAATTCTGTCAATTCATTTCACATTTCTGCATTTTCAGCAGTGTTTTGCAAATAAATTTCAGCTTTCAGCATTCCCACGCATTTTTTGCAGGAAATGCAATTTTTCTAGTTTTAATTCAGTCCTTAGTCCTCATGACAGTAAAAATGAAGAGATACATGCCAGTTCAGTGGCTTTGTCTTTCAAAGTCCCCATTTCTAGACCAAAATATGTCATTGTGGCTGAGAAATGGACCCTTTGAATTTGGAGACAGTGCATACAGGTGATCTAAAATGTAGCTTACACATTGATAAGTCTTAATCTAATAATGTCAAATCTAATATCAGTGACGGGACTTTTTTTTTGGTTACTACTTTTACTTTACTTACTGATATCGTAAGTACAATTTGCTCATATATACTATTTTTACTTCAGTAGGATTTTAAATTCAGGAGTTTTACTTAATGGAGTATTTTTAAGTTTTTACTGAGTACTTCTGCCACCACTTGAGAAATGCTCTCAGGTAACACTGGGTGTTTGAACACTTTTGGCTCATATACATCCAGGTTGTATTCAAAACTAATATCATGTAACAATAATAATGGGGAGTTCTCAATGTGTTATACTTGTGAAAATGCATTTTGGTAAGTTTGTACTAACACAAAGGACCCACTGGCAGAAGAAAATAGAGGATTACACAACTTTCCAAATGTTCACATAACAGGTAGTTTAGAAAGGACTAATTGAGACACCAAACTACAAATAGCTACCAAAACGAAAAACCTTTATTGTCCAAAACAGACAATTAAAAGTAGATCGGCTATGACAGTGACATTGAGAGGGAAACCAATAAACATGCAACAGGACAACACAAGCTAACTTGCTAAATACAGAGGGAAGTTTCAGAGACAAGATAGAAAAGCTAACAGACCCAGGTGCAGCAAATTCAATCCCTTCCTGTCAATGGTGAGGGATAACAGAAGGCAGTGAGAGTGCAGGACATTTTACACATAATACTGAAGTACATGATGAAGATATAGACTCCCAAAGGCTAGATGTTCTTTTAAAAAAATAAAAATAAAATCAAGAAAAAAAAATCAGATAATACTGAATATATTTAATTGAAAACAGACAAGAAGAAAGGGTATGCTTAGACCCAGCATATAGATACTAACCTACAGTAGTAATAGCAAAAGCACAGCTATTTTAGTATGGAGGCCTATACAGGACTATATTAAAATGATAATGTAAACTTCCACATTAGCATTATAATTTTCCACATATGTAGGTGTTAAATGAGTAAAAATTTAAAAGAAATAATCCTATTTGCATTCATTTTCACACATTCGTATCGGCTTTCTATGACCATATTAAAATGAAGGCCTATAGGCTTCCATAATTTTAGAGTCAGAGAGGTTTGACTTCAAATGCTAAAAACTCAATTTACAGCTGAACCCAACCTCCTTTGAAAAATAAAAATAAAATCCCACACATTAAGCCATGTTCATGGTCTGAAGAAGACAATTAGAGGTCAAAAACATCAGAGATGGTCTCAGTCAAGTGTGTAGCACCTTTCCATTTCATCATCTTGTCTTGTTGTATGAAGTACTTGGGCAAGAATTTTTAAATGCTTACACAAACTATGGTCGCTTGTTTCAAAAATGGAACTGTGTTTGTACGCAGCTTGCTGCTTTGAGTTTTTACGTCTTCCATAACATGTCACTGAGGGTTAGGGCTCATTAAAATGATCATTCTGTAACAAAAGGTAAATATTTCAAAATAGCTGCTGTTTCAAGGGTTGTGACATGAGGCAGTGCGAGGTGAAGCAGAAAGACAATGTCCACTGAAAATGATTTACTTATTACATTACAATAAGGAAAAAATATTTTCAGAATTTAATTCTCTCTTTGAGGTGAGTTCTCTGATAAATATCAAGCAGCAAAAGGCCACCCAATTCAAACAGTTTAGAGCAATGGCATTTGAACTAGCTAACCTGGGTCTGCTAACAGAGGAAGCAACTATGCCAACTTTAGTACAGTATACATAGAAATATGCATAGCCGGGCTACATTCAACACATAAAAACGCAGAGAAAACACCAGAGAAAGACCTCGCATATGAAGCGGTCATGTTAATCATGCCAAATTCAAAAGCACTATCCTGTTTTATTTATGCAAATATCAAAACGTGTGTTAAACATAGGACGGTCTGCAAGCAAGATGAATCATGAAATACTCTAAATGTGCTGAATCATCATGTCTGAGTGTTGCCCGGCCAGTGCAAACTAAAATAATACAGCCTAAAAAACAAACAAAAAGACACGTGGCTGAGGGTGCGTGAAAGTTAAAAAGGAAGTGAAAATTAAGATTTTAAACATGCTTTCAATCATCTCCTCTATTAGCAGTAAAACCTAGTTGTGTTTGTTACAGAGCATATATCTACTGAGTGACAGAACTACGGTCTCATCAGGAAACCTACGCCTACCAGCCAAACTGACATCACTGGTCAATTCCCACACTGATAGTGCTCTTGTCCAACACCTGTTAATTCAACCATGTGATGGTTACCTTTTGGTTCAAACTGGGGTGTGTTTAGACTGAGAGCAACATTATCAACAAGTAAGGGCTGTATTCAGACCAAATCTGGCGATGTGGCGAAAACGTTTCTCCCATTAATTTGAATGTGTGTTTAGGCTGTGGCAGTGGGGACCAAAAAAAAAACAAAAAAAAAAAACCCGCAGCAACCCTGCGGCGAAAAGTTAAAACAGACTCAACTTCTGGAGAAATGCAAATGACGTCACGCTGTGGTGGCCAATCACGCAAGTCGGCGATCAGACCGGAACGCGCCCAGGTGAAGAAGAACCTTGCTTACCATGTAGCATTCTGCTGTTTACTGAGCAACTGTGAAGATGGAAGAGAGACTGATCGATCGCCGCAGTGATGACCTTTCCAGAGACATTATCCCCAGCTTTCTTTTATAAAACACTGCATTAGATTTCTAGAAGCAGTGCATTAAAAAAAAGAAACTTTGCTCTCTGGTAGGTTAACATCAGGGAATAGAAACTATAGAAAAGCCAAGAGCCTGCAGGAATTCACTCCAACTAAGCAGCACACCGCTGAGCTCGGTGCTTATCACACCTTCAACCTGTGCAGTGGAAACCTGCAGATTCTCAGCCTAGCAGTGTCAATTCTAGCCGTTTCTGTCTGAATCAGTTGGTTCCTGACACTTTGCCCCTCTAATTAACACGTTAAAGAGCGAGAATCAAGCAGTTCTTCACCTGAAGTCTTCCAGTGTGCCCGTCAGTCTAGCAGTGTGGAAAATGACAACCTGTCACATGCTGATTTTTCTGCAGTGTGTACCACGCTGGCAGGTAACCAACCAGCCTTAGTTCCATTAAAAAGTAACTCCATAAAATTGCTAAACTGGCATGAAGAAGTTTGGGAAACAAACCAGCCACAGCTGCCAGGGAATTAATTCAAGACTGTACACTTACATATGGCTCACTACTCATTTTTCTTCTAGCCCGGTTGGCAGGTGAGTATTTGGCTTCCTACTAAAATACTGTGGCCTAGTCGTGAAAATGTCTGGTGAACTGATATTATTTCCATGTTACTGTGTTCAAGAAAATACCGAGACTAACTCAAACGCATTTGGGGAGTGCCACGTCCTAATATATACCTCAATATCTATAACGCTATAATGATTGTGTCACATGAAATACAGCAGAAGGGACAGTTATGTAAGAGAAAAGCTACAGGTTAGCCTCTGAACCTCTACCAAATACAGACTTGTTCATTCGCTTTAATAAAAAAATAAAAAATGAAACAGGCAGCTAAGTACAAGCTTTGGGCAGCAGCATCATCCATGGCTGGAATGACTGCAAACTCTGTCAGATTTTTTTTGAAAACTGATTTGGCAGACAACTGCATTTACATTTGAACACTGGCTGGTTGGCTGCCACTTTGGCTGGTACGACATGTAAAGGCCAAAGCCAACGACTGGTGGTCTTTTCATGTAGACCAACACGGTCGTCCGTGTTAAGAGTGAAATGTACATTTGGGGTTTAAGAGTTTCAATCAAGAACAGTGTTACGTCGGCAATAATGAGAACTCAGGTGGCACAAAGAGAACAGATACTGAAAGAGATGAATGGTTTGGGTCCATTCTTTCACTTCACCATAATACCTCGCCTCACTTCATTCCCCTCCAAAAGAAGTTCCCTCAAATGTATCCTGACAAAGCAGGAAAGGGAAGTTTATGCTCTCCGAGCCACTGTAATTCACCAGCCACGTCATCTTGTCAGCCGAGCCATTTTTAAAAACAGGATTTCTAAATGATGGCCAGTGATTGGGAGGAGAGACAAACTTGCCAAACATTCAGCTTGCTTCTCACATGAATGGACATGTTAAAGAGGTACCCTGACAGATTGTGTCGTATTCCTGTATTTTCCGACACCAGGCACCGGTCACAAATGTAGCAGACAAACACTTTTATAGTAATTTTACTGTATTCAGTTCAATATTCAACTTGCGATGCCAAGGAGGAATACCGGCAGAATAAAGGCACCAATGCCCATCAAGTGACACGTTCCTGGTGAGGGAAAAACATTAAAATAACAGAAGTCAACATACCTCTTTACATTTTTTTTTTACATTTTCAGTTGAGGTACAGGATACAGGTGGGAGCATCTTTTGAGGAAAGGATGCCTGTCTCCTTTCAGGGCAGGAAAACAAACTTCTTCTTTCCTCTGTCAGCTACATAGGCAGTTCAATCCCAACAATGTGGGATTTCCTCCACTTTCACTGCCAACATGGCTGCTAGAATCAATTACCTGGACAACAGTTCACCAGCATATAGTATTTCCTGCCCTGCACCTCCACGCTTCCTTTCTTTTCCACTTTGCACCTCCGCCTCCTCCTCCGCTCATCTAGTCTTTTTTCTCCTCCTCTTTCTTCTCCTCCTCCTCTGTGGGGTAAGAGTGCCAGGTGAGGCGCTCCTCGTAGAAAGAGATGACCACCTGGGGACATTTGACGTTGGCCTCCTTGGCTGGGACGAGGTCGGCCTCGTCTGAGTTCTTCCTGTTCATTTTGATTCAAGAGAAAAAGTATGGGAGGAGGGAGGAGAGGGGAGACAACATGCATGAGGACAAAAATAAGAGGGGGGGGGGAGCAAGGACAAAAAAGGAGAGGAAAAGACAATAGATAGAGGAGAAACAAGCGAGCAGAGTGGGGTAAAGGGAAGAAGAGAGAAAACAGTGTTAGACAATGGGCTCTTCACCATTTATTAAACACAAACTGAGGGTTTTAGCCAAGCAATTAATAAGGATAAACACCCAAAGTTGTTCTCCAGGACAGTGGTTCCCAACTGGGGGGGGGCTCATGTCGCATTTTGAGTGCGACATGAGCATGTGGTTCAACTTCACTTTGAAATGAAGTTAATTTCTAGAACAGTGCTTTTATTTTCCTAGTGAGTAGTGGTGCTACCACCTGCAACTTCACAAAGCAGCAGATCTTCACCTTAAACATCTGTTGACTGTAGTGGACTTTCTGGGGAGAAGTTGGAAGTTTGAGAATACACTCAGTGGCCACTTTTTTAGGGACACCCATACAATCTAATACAACTGTTCTGCCCTAAAGTCTCTTATTATGCCTACAATGTTCAGATTTATTTGACAGTCAGAGGTGTTAATTCAAGTATAAGTTTTAGCACTGAGGTCATAATTAGTGTTGGTTCTGTATGCAGAGCTTTGCACTTGAGCTTTTCTCGAATGCATGGCTGAAAAGAGGCTTTGAGAGAGATCTTCACGGGTCTTCTCATTTCCTTATAACAGAGACCTGACTAGGTTCCAAATTATATTCCATTAGCATATGTCTATTTTGTATTGTTTGTCAAACGTACTGTTGAACTCCAAAATCACCTCAAAGCCATCTCACTGGACCTTTATGAATTCACAGTGAAGACTCACCACTTCATGAGGAACATCAGCTCTCCACTGGAGTCCGTTGCTCCAATAATCCTCTCCGGCTGCAAACCTCTACCAAAACCTCTGGCCTTCTCACCCTGGAGACAGGAAGTATAAGAACAAGAAAACACATGACCAAAGAAGACAAAACAGACGGGTAATAATGCTGTGATGAACATTAAAGCACCTGCGTGCAGACGCTGTATATGATTAGTTAACAAATCGTTAATGTTTTTGTGGTCTGGCTGACTGCTGGGAGTCTGGAGCAACCCTCCTCTTTCGCTCACCTCCTCCTTCTTCCTCTTGCTTCCTCGCTCCTCGGAGTCTCCCGAGGCCTCACTGGCGATTTTCCTCTTGCCTTCCTTCTTTTTCTCCTCCTTCTCTTTGTGTTTCTGCATGTACTCGGCGATAAGGTCAGGGCAGTCCAGGTTCTCTTCCGGCTCCCATGTGTTATCCTCACTGGAAAGATGGTTATTTACAATTTTTAAACTAAAAACCTTTACATTTGTAAACACAAACAAATCCCTAAATTACCAAAAGATTATCTCAGGGCCAAGAACACCAAGCTTTACCTCAGTTGATACTCATACTCACTCTGAGAACCCCTTCCATTTCAGCAGAAACTCCGCTTTGCCCTTCACCACTCTGCGGTCCAAAACCTTCTCGACCACATACTCCTCCTCCTCCTCCTCTTCCGCCGCCGCTGCTGCTGCTGGTGCTGCTACAGCTGCTACAGGTTCTGCGGGTGCTGCTGCGGGTGCTGCAGGCTGCTCCTCCTCCTCAGCCTTCTTGCTTTTCTTTCCTGCAACAGTCGCCAGCTTGAAGTCTGCTGAGGGCGCCTCTGGTGGACCCAAGAGGAAACATGCAGAGATAATGATAAAAGGGTTAGAATAACTAATAGAGTGATAAGTGAATCATAGTTTAGCATGTTTTAATATTAAAATACTGTTTGAATGGAAGAAAAATGCAAGGGCGTATGAGGTGGCCAATCCTGGGGACTTAACAGACTGAAGCATCTCCGGCATTAAAACAAATGAAAATATGTACAGCGACGTGCAGCCGTCTTGTCAACCATTGTGATATGGCTGTACTCACAAGGACTAGGCCTGTCACGATAACTACTTTTGTCCCAGAAATACATGCAATAAACGTTATTATTGTAATGAAAACGATACAGACTCGTTTACGATAATGGGCTCTCCTCTCTCATTCTGCTTAAACCCAAAATGTTCCCACTCCAGAACCTGTGGAGTGCGGTTTTGAAACCAACAGAGCTCTGCGCTGCGGTGCATCCCGTCTGAACAGCCCAATTGGCTGGGTGGTGAAAAGAAGCAGGCAGCGCTCCACAGCACTTGGCGGTGCTTGTGCCTCCTGTCACTTCACCTGGTTCACTGTTGCTTTGTGTGTGTGTTTGGAGGAGCTGCTGAGCCCTGCCCAGTGAAACTCCGCCCAGTAATCCTGCTGTTTATTCTGGCATCATCTTGGCTAAAATGATGGTGACATTCTGATGTAAACCAACACGTATCTAAACACAATGGGCAATATCGAGCCCAGAAAAAATGATCAAGGGCATGTCCATATATCATACAATAAGTCGATAACATAATTATCGTGACAGGCCTAACAAGGACACTGACAAAAAACAAGGAAACAAAACAAAAACGTATCAAATCCCTGATAAAAAGCCCTAAAAAACTGCTAAATAAGTAAAGTACAAAGTTTAGGAGGAAAATCTGACATTAACTGTTAAACACCAAGAAAACAAAAAAGACCACCTATCCTTTATCTACAAACATCAAAATCCCCACATGCAGATTAACAGGGGATACAAGAGAAAGTAAAGCTGAATAACTGTCTTAAGGCCAGTCCAGAAAGATTTGCGACGAGACGAAACCGTTTTATAACATTTCAGGGAAAAGTTGCAGCGGTGTGAACTGGCCCTCAGTTCACACTTAAGCTGGCTGATGCCGTCACCTGTGATTCAGCTTGTCGAGTCTCCAGTGGCTGGTTTTAGAGTGTAAGGCACGTCACACGTTTCAACAGCCAATCAGCTCATAGCGAAGTCAGCCGGTCATCTCAATCATTACTCCCTGCGGTTTATTATGTTTCGCCGTTTCATCAATACTACAAATGCAACTGTAGCAAGTAACTCACTATCACTATCCTCATCCATATTTTAAGACGCTACAAATTATCCAGCTCCAAAAAACGCCTGAAAAGCCAGAAGTTAGAACCAAAAGTACAGAGAATGGTTGCTATGGAAACGATACACCGTCTGTCTAGTCGCATTGGTGTAAACTGGCAGGTTTCAGGAAATAGTTTTGGACACTATTGTTCGTTCCTAGCTGAAAGTAGTATTTCTGAACAGTAATGGCACCCCAAAAAAAAACAAAAAAAAAACACACACACAAAAAACCAACATTATACACCAGGGCCAGTGGGGTGCAACAAACTGAGTTGTTGGCCTGCAGTGACTGAATTAAAGTAATTGACCATGGAAAAACTTAATTTTATAATGACATTGATGAAAAAACTGCATTTAATGTGGATCACCTGATCAGCTTATTGAGGTCAGTATCTACGCCAATACCATGTAAGAGTAACAACTAAACTACATCTGGGATTGGACGGAACACATTGTACATTGAGCAGCCAAAGGAGTTGCAGATGATTTTAATTTGTATGTGACAATAGTCCACGGCTTTCAAAAAATTGTGAAGTTGTGTGCTTGTGATGATTCTGGGAGTGATGGCCTATCAGGAGACTACGAAATGTAAAACCTTCTTGTCTTAAAAACAATTTCAGTCCTTGAATGTATTATCTGAGAAAAGTAAAGACTCGACTAAAGACTTGCAGACTCCCGGACCAACCCAGATCAAAAGCAACAGGGAAGCCATGTTAGGCCCAGCAAGAGAGAAAAGAAGCTGAAACCTGAGCATGCAGGGAAAGAAAGGAGGAGGGGTCACCAGATAAAGAGCTATACCGCTCAAAGGACTGGCTCTGACAAACAATGTGAGAGCATTATTACATGTGGAGTGTGTCTGCTGAGTGCTTCCACTCCAGCAGCCATTTCAGCAGTTAACCAAGAGAGTCATGACATCACGCCTCTGTTCCACAAGTTTCTGTTAGTCAGTGCAATCTGTCATTCAGCATTTCTATCATCAAGGAATTAAAAGTGTTCCTGGAGTTTACATATTCTAAGACAAATTGGCATCCACTAGTTGGTATAAGAACTTGAAAAATGTGTGATTTTAAACAAAGTTAAATAACAATCAGTTTCTAAGCACAGTACAGGAAAAACTACAAGCCCTTCAGTGGAGGTACTTAAGCCAGCGTAACTTTGTTTTGTCCATATGTGTAAAACTCACCACAGTCTTCTAAAGGCATTTTTTCAACTTTCAAGCTGTAATCTTTGCTGTCTAAAAACTTCTCCAGCCTTCAGTCCTCTTTGCCCTGCTGTTATTACAGATATGTCTGAGCTAACCACAGACACTTGACTCACTCATGGACTCTCCTCTTCTGTCGAGGATAGGCTTGCACCGGATTGGCGATCGGATCGCATATCGCAGGTTGAAGGGATGGTCACAGATATGAAGGTGATTTTAACTAACTGATGTGCCTTACGTTCTAAAACCAGTCAGTTGTGACTTGACGAGCAGAGTCACAGGCGGCGCCATCAGCCGGCTTGAGTCAAGGTGAGACAGGCCAGTTCACACCGCTGCAACTTTTCCCTGCAACGTTCTAAAACTTCTCATCGTGAATCTTTGGTCTGAACTGGCTGGTATTTCACTGGTGTGCTGTGACGCAACTCCCCCCACCCGCTCCTACTCACGCCAACCCCTAGCGATCGGATTGCCTGTCTGCGATCTCAAGTAACCACCATGGGAAATTATGCTCCTTAAAGGCATCTAAAAAACATAAATAGAATAAACAAATTGATTTTATAAAAAATGATTGTCCTTCTCTAAATGTATGAAGCGAGCCACACCACATACTGTAAAGAAAGGCTCTGTTCCGAGGCTGCGTAGTTACAAATGCCAATGGGAATATGGAATTGCTCAGATTTTCCAGCAATGAGGGGTAGGTGTGGGGAAAAAAGAAAAGAAAAAAACCCAATCGATTCTTAGATGCATCGTGATTCTCTTTTGAACGATTATGTCTAGATGCAGAAAACTCAATTGGAAATTTAAAACTCAATTCTTGACGTTATGATCGCCTGTAACAATTTTGTGAGACCAGGCTGCACGTAGTACGTTCCTTATGGTTGAACCAGTTGGACAGTGCAATGTAACGGACGTAAGACGTGCTTTGTGTTTACGTTCTAAGCTAGGCTACTTGGGCTGGTGAGCACCAGAAGATGGATACAATCCGACCGAATGTCTGTTTGGCGAGTAAATCTTGGAAGGCTATCTGCCACACTGGCGGGTAAGTGTTTGTACCAAAATAGTCATGTGTTGCAGCCGGAGTGGGCGAGCATATTTTTTCTGCTAGCTTTGTGCTAACTACTGCAACGTAAAATGCAGGACGTGGTTCTTCTACTACTACTTGTGCTTCAAACTCTTTCACCTTACTCAAAAGGCACAACCTGGTGGCAGAAGCCGTACAACACACCCACAAACATTAACACCGTATAAAATACTAAATTATGAACACTGGATCCTGGAAAACATTTTAGATCAGTACATCTTGGAAAATATAAACATTTTGTGAATTAAAGTGAATTACACTCAAAAATAAATTGTGTAGTACGTGCTAAATACAAAACAGTTGACAGAAGGAAATAGGTGAGTCAAAAGTTTAATTTCGGACACTGATCGAGATGCATCAATGCATCACAGCCCTCTGAATCGTAATTGAATTGAATTGTGAGGTGCCTAGAGATTCACACACCTAATAACAGGTAATGTGCTCACAGCTGGTGTATGAAGCCAACACACCAACGCATTATGCACATCCTGGAAGTCCATTCATGCTGGATTTTAAAAAGGGACAATACCAATGATGTTATGTATGTTTTCGCACATTATCCAATAAAATTGTAAACTTAACACAACTGCAAGCCACTTTCCAAAGCATTTCAAAAAGTTTTTAAGTCACTAGCTTCAAGGCAGTTATAAGTGCACTTCCGGTTTTTTACCAGTTAATGAACCGGAAAAATAATTTACGAGCCCAGTGTGTGAGTAAAGTTGACAACCAACCGTAATCCCCTCTGCTGCTAATCATTTAAAACAGTCAGACAGGCCATCGGGAGCACCAGGAGAAATCCCGGTGGGCCGGTCGCTCCGTGGGCCGTTCGAGCAGCCCATTATACAAAAACAAGAGCTAGAGAGATGCGTTGTCGGCCCACTTTGATTATGCACCAGCCCACCTCCTCCTCCTCAAGATCCTCAACACCAGTTCAGTATTTGTTGAAACATGTTTAAATTTTCATAAAGTCGATGCGTCGTTAATGTCACTTTTCGTAAACCGACCAATCACAGCCTGGATGGGGCGGGACATCGAAAAAAGGTTGACGTGCTACAGCAAACTTTCGAAACGTTGAAATCATTGTTGTGCATGAATGGTTCTGATTATTGACAAGTTTGTACTTAGATTTACTTTGCACAATGTAGACCATTTTTCTTGCACAAGGATTTCTTGAAGGAACAAAACCTACAAAAATTATAAATGTCGGTTATGCATTTCTTAAACTGTTTCAACTGCTATTGTCCAACTGGAAATATTATACTAGTGGTAAGCTATAGGCCTATAGTATACTATTTTATGAAATTATAATATAACATTATAAATTTATATATTAATATTATACTAACATGGTACTATTTTATTACATTATACTTTTTATTTGATGTTATAATATTACTGGTATACTAATACACTAATTTATACTAGTACTCATACATGTTGTAGATAATGCATCTGCCAGCCTCCTCCTAAGAGCAACACATCCCCCTTGTTTACATAAAGTGTGGTGTGGGTGGTGGAGGTGTGTCTGTATCTGTCCCTGGTTCAAAAGTCCCACATTCCACAAGCTGCAATGTGCCAATCACAGTAAAGTTTTCTGTGATGAGCTTTTCACTCTTTCACTAGATCCTAGGGTCTTTCACTTCCATAGTCCTTCACTGGTTTTCACATCATAATTGCACACAAGGAGAAGGAGCATGCACAAACGCACACGCAGTATCAATATGTATGTAATACATTGTTGGTTAAACTTTGTGTTACTTGAACATATTTAACTATTATCCTAATTTTCCTTTGTGTGCTCCTGTTTTTTTTTTTCCATTTAGAAGCACACGTAACATGAAAAAAAAAAAAGTTACTAATCGACTGTTAATTACTACAACAACTACTACTGAAGTACTTCACAGCAAGGCACTTCCACCTGAGCTCCACAGCCGGGGACTGTGGTTGCTACATGTGTTGAGCTAAAAACCTTTGTATGCATTTCGAGTTGTTTGCCATCACTAAAAGGGATGGCTACACGTGATGGATTTATAACAAGTCAACCCCTGTAGAGTCCCGTGGCGTCAAGAGTGCATCTATTTTGGCTAACTTGCAACAAACCAGCATACACTGTTAACAAAAGAGTCTACGCCCCCTCCATGCATCCCGAATATCAGTGAACGTGATTTGCTGAATGCATCCACCGAAAAAACACACACTGCGGCAACCGCAACTCTACATACGTGGCCAAATTAAACCACAGTTTCAGAGTTAAAGTATTGCAAGGTCGTTACACCGTAACAGTAAACAAAGCTGTCCAGTCTACGGTTTCGTAAGAGAATCGTCGAAGCCAGCGTGGTGCACACAGCTTTTACATCATGCCTGCACGCGCTGTAACGTTAGCCTCGCGCGCTGCATTAAATAGTCGACGAATGCCAAAATAAGTTCGGCCAATTTCGTTAAACTTGATTTGGCTACAATACATTGCAATTCACCAAAAGCTCAGCAAAGAGGCGAGTTGAGCGGCCTGCCCCTTACAACCAGAGGGCAACATGGCTGGCGTGTTTTCTCTCAACAGCTAGCTAACATGAGCCTTACCTTTACAGAGAATGCTTCGGAGTGCTTTTATGGGCTTACGGTAGGCCCGAGAGACAACACTGTGATTTGGCCGTCTGTTATAGACGAGTAGCAAGCCGAAGACGCGCCAATGGCGACACAAAACTACCCAACGGCTGAGTGGCGTGCTTTGGATCGACTTTCCCTCTATGTGCTTTGCTGCTGAATAACACAATAGCCTCAGCGTCGCTGACAACCAGTACCTAGTGCCGTTCTGCCCGCCAACAGCACCACCGGACGTTACGTCAGTGGATAAGCAACTTCTTCTTTTTTTTTTCTTCTTTGGGTTTATTGGCGGGTCGCAAACCAGCTTTACGTGCATACCGCCACCTACTGTATCGGAGTGTGTAGATTCACGGTACTAATTCAAATGAATACTGATTGGTCTAAAAAAATAAAAATAATAATAATAAAAATAAATAAATAATAATAATAATTATTATTATTATACCCTACTTCCTAAACCTGCCTGTATTATCTAACCTATCAAACCTCTTCTGATTTCTCTGACGTCCTGTCCCTTACTCAGTATTGTTTTTAAACTCCATTCCAGTCCTGTCACAAGTACTATATTTCTTAATGTCTCCCTCTCTGCATTATATTTATTACAATGCATAATGATATGTTCCACATCTTCCTGCTCGTTACACCACTGACATAGATTTGACCTACTTTTCCCCATTTTATACAACGTGGAATGCAAACCTGTATGCCCTAGCCTTAGTCTCGTTATAATGACCTCCTCTCGGCGGTTACGATATCTTCCTTTTACCTGTTTAGTATGTGTGGATAGACAACGCAAGGCATGTGGGAGGTTAAGTCTTCTTCTTCTTCTTTTTTCCGTTTTATGGCTGGTGGCAACCACCGTTAAGGTGCATTACCGCCACCTACTATGTTGGAGTGTGGACCAGAGTTATCTATCCACCTTAACAAACAACTATTGACCTTATTTTCCACGACAACAAGGGCGGCGCCATTGCGTTCGTTTTGTCATCCTTCTTCCGGTTATTCTAC
>LKNJ01004265.1:0-33735 GCA_002120245.1 Maccullochella peelii | reverse complement strand
CCTTTGTTCTCGTTGCAAAGTTAGCAGCTTGGCGCTAACTTGCTTTGTTGCTCTTAAAGTTTACTTAGCAGGCAGACTTTGTGTCGTAGCCACTACCTCCGTTGAGGTCAGAGAGAAGAAGAGGTCAGAGAGGTCAGAGAGTGGAGAGGTAAGAGGGAGAACAAAGGGGGAGTTGGGGTTTTGTTGACCTGGTCAGTGGCGTCATCCAGGAGACGTCCAGTTACAGTTTCAGGAAGTGATTGGAGGTGAGGGACAACTGTACAATGAACAAATTCATCTGTGGAGTTCCTGTGGTCCCTACAATGGCTAAATTGGGAAAACCTGGGTTGACTTATAGAGTTGGTAACCACTGTCGTGTGACGTTGGCATAGTTGTGTTTGTTAGGCTTAGTGAAGAAAAGATTTCCTGGGTATGTTGAACTTGCTTCATAGTACAGGCCTCAGATCTAATATTCATTGAAATTATGGTATCATAAATTCAATTTAAAGAGAAGTTGATATATCTTAATCTGTAATATTATAAAACAGATTAAGTCTTCTTAAAGTGCCTCTATTCATCTGCCACCTGTAGGTGCAAGAAAAAAAAGATACAGAGAAAAGAGATAATGGATAACATATGTCACTCATTTGTCATTTTATGTCTGAGCATGCACGGGGTGGCCAGTGCTAACCCTACAATCTGATTAAGCCTCTAAATAGTTTTGCTCTTGGCAGCTCTGCTGCTCAAGAAAAAAGAGTAAAAACTGTCAACAGACAGTATGAAAATGAAAAAAGTTATTTGGACCGTCTGGAGATGTCAGCCCTCAACCCGAGAATGTGATTTCCAGTGAAAAGTTATGTTAGCTAACTTCACTAATGCCAACTGATGCAAACAGTGCTGCCAAGTGGTTTAGACGAACGCCCGCTTCCTTTCAGTGCCCATGTTAACCAATTGGGCTGTTCAGACAGGATGCGCCGCACTGTGGAGCTCAGCAACCGGCTCACTCTCTGCAGTGATAGTTTCGGCGTCTATTTTTTCTGCCAGCCATGAGCTAATCTCACGAAAACACACTGGGAATCTATTATAAACAATATAAATTATATATTATATATGACATTAATGATCTGATTCTGATAAATGATACAATATGCATCCTGCTTGCCAACCCTTTTGATTTTCCTTCCCCTGTGTTTTTTAAATTACGTGCTTATTCCACATATTTGTCAATTGTGTCTAAACAGAAAGGGAGAGAGAAAAAAAAGTTGAAGATAACGCCAGGTAACGTTAGCTGCGCAGCATCTAACTCTCTCTCTCTCATGATTATTACCAGTGCTGATGATATGAACATGCTACATGAATACAAATACTGTACAATATCTGCACTTGTTAATCAGATGCTTATTACTTCCACATAGAAGTGCTGAAGTGCAGTTTCTGCAATCTCTGGTTGCACATCAACAAGGCATCGTTTTTTTATGCATCAGTCATAGGCCTTGATGTCATCCCTAAATCATAACATACCATGGCAGCGATTGCCTAACACCTTGTAGTTGCATGACTTTAACGGTCTTAAAGGTGACACATAAGATACTGAACATTAATAAAGCACCAAACAACTATTTGCTATGTAAAGATATAGTGGAGTAATGGCGTCCTGATCAGAGAATGACACACTCCCTCTGTGTGTGTTGTTCTCCGAGCTGCTCTGTTCTTTGTTTTGAAATCTGGTCTGGCTGCACGTGCATGTTAGTGCATGTGAGTCCCTCCATGTTTATAAAGAGACTGAGAGAGTAA
This sequence comes from Maccullochella peelii, assembly GCA_002120245.1. NCBI lineage: Eukaryota > Metazoa > Chordata > Actinopteri > Centrarchiformes > Percichthyidae > Maccullochella > Maccullochella peelii. The sequence goes on along the minus strand of LKNJ01004265.1, from coordinate 31,962 downwards.
CGGCCCACGCAGTATTGTAACAGCAAGACGGCAGACTGCAGTTCAAAGTGTTCAACTGAAGGCATTCATTCATTCAGAGCTGGCTCACTCACTACCAGAGACTCCGGTTCTTTCTGTTATTTCCCCCCAGTCTCTCTTCTTTTCCCCCTCTCCTCTCTGTACTTTCATGAAGTAAAGTATATTTCCCCTCCATTCAGCAGTCAACATAGACGAAGAGAGACTATACGAGAGGTCGGCACCTCCACGGCTCACTGCTGCAGACAGGTTGAGAAGTCGACTTTTTAATCCCAAAAGTTTAAAAATAAACTGAGCTCTTCTCCGCTAGTAAATGGATCCAAATCAGAGTAGAATCTGGTGTTACTCAAGGTGTTTATTCCTCCACAAGCTCCGGCTCCTCCAGAGCTCCCCAGCTATTTTGTTTCTGTCAAGTTTGTGTGTGTTTTACGATCTGCAGGGTAAAATTTATGTTTTTGACAATGGGGTTTGGTGGCTTTGAGGTGAGGACTGTTTCTGGTTAGGGGGAGGTGTGGCCAATGTTACAATTTGTTTTGGTCTGAGATGCTGGTGCTAGTGCGACATCTTGTGGCAGCGAATATCATATATAGAACCTTTAAATATGGTCAGAACCTGTTTTTTATTCTTTATTCAAGAACATCCATGTTAATTATCTTATTATATCAGTATATGCTATAATGTATGGTATACTATATAATTCAGATTAGATTAGGAAGATAAAACCTAGGGCTTGTATAATGCATTTTTGTTTGGTGGTTTGCTTAGAGCATTTGACTACTTAATAGCCTTAACTTTTGAGCTCAGAAATGCTATTTGACTATAAATGTTCTGCAAAATAGGAGACTCACCATTATGTGTATGTATGTAGCCTTATAATTTATGTTATGCTATTATCACTATTAATTCATATAAAATATTCTGCCTGATGTGCAGCAAACATTTACAGCACATACCTCTAAGTATTCCTTTGCCACCCCTGGGCCACCCCAGTTCCTAGAGCTGCCACTGAGTCTGAGAAGCCCATTTTTCTTTTTACGGGACAACACACAGATGCTACTAACAGTTACTGTGAAAAAAGTTGTACAAATACAATAACTGGGATCAATTTTAATATACTGCTGAGAACTGCTACACAGTCATAAAGAGCAAACAGGTGGGAGGTTCATTCAAATGAGGCAAATGAGTTGTTAGTATTTTGGTGGAAATGTGGTTTTAGATGTTGTGCTAAGAATAGATGTCTCAGAACCATGTCTGTTTCTTGCGAAAAGTCAATCCACCTCCAGTGTGGTGATTTTGTGCAAAGAGCAAACTAAACATTTAGAGCAAATGTGCAGTAACAATAGAACAATGGCTAAAATGTATTGTACATATTTTAATTAAACACTCTCCAACCAGTAGATGTGTTTAAATCTGCATCAAAAAATAACCTTTAATGTAATTAAAGCAGGAACGTTGTTAAATCATTCTGCATTTATCTATAAATTGAGTGATTCTTACAGTATATGCTGTCTACAGCTGTTTTATGTTATATATATATATATATATATATATATATATTTAGCTTGTCCTTCAGTAAATTAAATCCCTGCAGCCATTTGAAGGCAGCAGGTCACATGATAAATCTGAGAAAAATTGAAATTTGAGAAGTACCACACTTAAGTGCCATTATGCATGGTCGTCCACCGTGTTTATCTCGATAAAATCATGTGCATATGACACCAGGCTGCTATATAGAAGACTACATATCAGAGTTGCACATGCTGTAGATATTTTTTGTGCATATGTATACACACACATTATATATACTATACTATACTATATATATATATATATTCCCGTGGCAGTTCTGTAATCATTCCACTCTGACAACGAGGAATGACACAAAAACCTCTTACAGTATTGTCACACTTTTAATGGTCAAAGCATGGTTCACACGACAAAGGTTAGTTTATGATATGCACACAGATGAGAAGCTGTTGATTCCCTTTTTACCTTGGCTCGGTTCTCCCTTCTATGGTGCTGTGGCCTTTTGTTACCCTCCTACATTTCATGAGCCTTGGTCCACCACATTAAGTGCCATCCCAAACCATGAAGTGGGGAGTGGAAGTGGGTTATAAAACCCTCCAACAGCGACTCTACATCTGACTTATTGACCATGTGCAACGATGTGTTGTGTTCATCACTGAAGACGCTCCGTGCAAATATAAGTTCCGTGAGGCTTCTCGTACAAACGTAAACTGCTCAAACTAAGATAGACATTTAATATTGTCCTACAGACGTTAACAACTTACATTGTATTTAGGATCAAATATACCCTTCTCCAGTCTAGACATGTTCATTTGATTGTAAAGTGTTATATATTTACAGAGACTGTTGCAAAAACCAAGCAGCTTATGAACATCACATTGAATAGATCATGACAACAGTTGCTGCTTCCTAAAGAGGCTGTCACAAAATTTGCGCCTCTGTTTAGCGTTTTTACCACATTTTAACACTATTGACGGGAGCACTCATATAATCTTACCTCTCCACACCAGGGCTTGCAGCCGACTGAGGAGAAGAGCGCAAATCTATAGGAAGTAATCTAGCCAAAATGTCAAAGGTCACACAATAAAAATACAATTAACAAAATAAAGGCTCCCCAAAAGAAATATACACAGAAAAGTATACCGTATTTCCTCAAATAGTGACCAGGGTCTTTATTTACCTGAACTGCAGGGTACCAACACTTCCTATGTTAGTTTCAAATTAAAAGCCACTAGACAGAATCCCTTCATTTCCTGACAATACTTTTATTGTAAAACATTTTCAATGATTAACACGCCACCTTTGTGTCAGTTTGAACAATGTTAAACATACTTTTACTCTGTTAAAACAAAATGTAGCCTATTACAGTATGCAAGGTGAGATGTCTTTTCTTGTGTCCCGTGGTTTTCAGAACCACACTCTTTGCACCTTTGTGTATCAATAGTAGTGGGATATACCATATCAAACCAAACTGCAGTCTCATCCATTGCAATGATGTCCCTCTCTAAAATCCTCTTAGAGCTGACAACCTTGCCAACTTAGTCAACAAACGAAACCAGTTTCTCAGTGAATAGATCTGGGTCTTTCTGGACCATGGTGGTGCAATGTCGAAGTGAGAGGCCGTTGCGCTGTAGCCAACCCCTGCTAGCCACAAAAATCTTGCCCCCATCACTCACAGAAGGATAGATCTCCCAACGCTTTTCTCTTAATCATATTTCTTGATACTCTGTTATGTTTGTCCCACATCAAGTTAATCCACTGTGAAAGCCGTTCCTCATGCTTCAAGCTAACTTTCTTCCCCCCACCTCCAGCTAGCCGTGCTCTGCTCTGGTCAGCTAACAGCAGCTCACTCCTCTGTTTCCTCCAGTATCCGATTCTTTTCGGGTCAATGTCAAAGTGTCTTGCGGCTTTATCTCCTGAATTTTGCTCTGCATACTGCAGAACTCTTTCTTTGAACTTTGAACTCGCTCTCTACTGTGTTGTGGAAAATTCAGTCACTTTCACGGTTCCCATCCGGTACTTCAAATGTAGCTACCGTAGCTACATCTTGTGGCACTTACATTACTACAAACTACAGTTTGGCTGAGACATTAACACATACCGGTACACTCAGTGACTGAAATCGGACAATTACACTTTAGATGAGTAATCGCACGCTTATATTGTTGAATGTATTAAATTAAAACATTGGAAATGTACATTATGCTTACTAAACATGCACATTATATAACAGGCACCAGAGGTTATTGAGGGCAGGCCTTTATTTGTTCGTGTCGACCACACTCCCGGCCGTTATGAGAGATCCGGCTCTTAATTGACTATTGGCTTTTATTTGAGGAAATACGGTATACAGGAAAATAATAACAAAATGTGAACAGAAATGGCTTATTGGCAAAATGTAAACCTATTACATGGGTTACATATTCACAGTATATACAGTATGTGTGTATACACACACACATATATATATCCATATATGTGTATATATAGATACATATATACACATATAAATATATATACACGTCACGTCAATTCAGTAGTCTGAATCTTATCAATCTCTAAGATTGATAAGTTTATATTATTTTTACAATATTCAAAAAGTTTAATAGCTCTGAATTTTCATTATCAATTAATCTGCTGATTATTTCTTTGATTAATAGATTAATCATTTGGTCTATTTAACACCAGAGAAAAGTGAAAAGACAACACTGACTTCAGCGTTTCCTCCTGACTAACTCGTAATATGTGTCTGGTTAATTGTACTGTAGCTTTTGGACATCTCAGTGGAAGTATCTGGTCTACAGCTCACTGTAGCCTTACTGCTTAAGCTCTTCTTACCAGGACATTTGTGTTTTTTGAGATGTGACAGCAAACAAAATTTTTTCTCACATTCACTGCAACTGAATGGTTTCTCTCCTGTGTGGATTCTCTTGTGTTTATTTAGATTTCCCTTTTCACTAAATCTTTTACCGCAAAGTGAGCAAGTGAATGGTTTCTCTCCAGTGTGTACTCTCATGTGTCTGACTAGTGTCCCTCTTTCATTGTACCTTTTCTTACATACTGAGCAGCTGAAAGGCTTCTCTCCCGTATGAATTCTCACATGTGCAGCTAATGTTCCACCCTGGGTGAAGTTTTTACCACAAACTAAGCAACTAAAGGGCTTCTCTCCGGTGTGTTTTCTCATGTGTATGTGCAAACTTCCCTTTTGCCTAAATGTCTTACCACACTCAGTACAGTCAAATGGCCTCTCCCCTGTATGACATATTATGTGTCTCTGCAGAGCTGTGTTGTGCTTAAAAGTTTTGCTACACACTGGGCATTTATAAAGTTTTTTCTGATTATGAGATCTCTTATGAGACACAGCTTCATTGTCTTTCAGCGTGTCTGAAAATGGCTTAGATTCAGTAATATGATTCCAGTCATTATCTAAGCCTTCAGTCTCAGTTTTAAAACACTGTGAAAGGAAAAACTGACCATCACTTGTTGCTTTTAAAAAACCAGCTACATCCAAGTCAAAGGCTGGTTCTGATCCTCCACGGTCCTCTCCAACAGCTTCAGCTTCTATCTGTTGAGTTGGACTGCTGGTTGGAGGATCTGCCTCTCTGTCCTCCTCAGTTTGTCTTTGATTAAGCAGTGAGGACTGAGGATTCTCTTCATCATCTTCACTCTTCACAGAGACACGAGGGAACTGGAACTCTGTGATATCAGCCCTCTCCAGCCCTTGAAGCCCATGTCTGGTCCAGACTTCCTCTGGTTCCTCTTTAATTTGTGGGGACTCTGGGGCCTCCTGGTTCAGACTGGGGCTCAACTCCGGCTGTTCAGGGGTAATCTTTGCATTGACAATAAGCGGCTGGATGTCCTCAGACACACCTGAGATACAAACATACAGGACATCATGTAAAAATAAAAAAGACATGTAAAAAACATGGCAAAATATCACAGCTAATGTTATTACCAGGTTATTCATCAAACTTTCATAAAATATTGTTTTTAGTGCTGAAATATAGTATAATATAAAATATATAATATTTCTTCACACCATTGCGTTGATTTTTATTAAATATGACAAACACAGTTCAATATACATTGAACTGTATATTGAAACTTTTGTTGGACCAGTATCCTTTAACTCATGTCATCTATGACTACATGACAAAATCATGTGGGCTTCATTTGTGCCAGATCCCGCCGGAACAGGAACCCAAACATCCCACATTGGGACTGGCACCCATTTCATTGGATGTGGCACCTCCTTTGTCACTATCAAAATCTGTAAATACATTTTGTGTAATATTTTGTTATCTGTTCTGTCATTCTTTATTTCCCATTGAAGTTACTCGTTAATCGTTTGATAGCCTATTTTGGCACATCATTACTGTAAGCCCCACAGCAAGTGGGCTTTCATAGTACTGAATCGGAGCGGAGGAGACAGACAGACAGAGAGAACACATCACTTAGTTTCTTGGCCTGCTTGCTTTTTGTGGTTGCAAATAGAACTTTCAGCCCTAATTCCATTTCCCCCCAATTGTAGCAATCCACAGACAGAAGGGAAACTACAGGGGAGTGAAGGGACAGTAAACAAGAGAGAGCGAGAGAGAGAAACAGTAAATGATGACAGTTTTGTTTTGTTTAGTTAGCACCTAGGCGTTTTCCAATGTTTCTCTTTTCCTGACCCGCCGGAACAGCACCCTCTCTGTGTTCCAGGACCTCCTGATTTACAAATGAAAGGTGACCTATTATGGTCATTTCCAGCTCTATTTTTTATTTTGGGACTCCACTAGAGTAGCTTTACACGATTGAGAGTTAAAAAAATGTATCTTATAGTGGCCCTTTAGGCATCCCCTCAGTTCATCCCGTTCCCCTCCCTATTAGCCAACTTTATTCTGATGGGCCAACTACCCAGGAGCCTGCCGAGGGACAGTGCTTGTGAGCACCGCCTCATCCTCTTGCTGGTGTAGAGGTTCTGAAAACAAACTGTAAACCTATTTAGTAACATAATTTCTCGTTCCGAGCCCAAATCCGATCTGGAATATAACAGTGGGAAGCACAAACATCCGCAACAACAAAGATTACAACGGGACATCTCTGTTTGGTATATATATAGTACGCTCATTATGTGCTTATTGTGTGACATAACGGTGGACACTCATTGTCTTTGAGTGTTTTACCATTATCTATACCGCTTATCCTCAGATGGTCGTGGGGGGGCTGAAACCTATCCCAGCTGACATTGGGCGAGAGGAGGGGTACACCCTGGACTGGTCGCCAGCCAATCACAGGGCTGACACATAGAGACAGACAAACATTCACACTCACAGTCACACCTACGGGCAATTTAGAATCATCAATTAACCTGCATGTCTTTGGATGGTGGGAGGAAGCCGGAGTACCCGGAGAGAACCCACGGGGAGAACATGCAAACTCCACACAGAAAGGCCCCAGCCACCGGTGGGGTCAAACCGAGAGACCTCTTGCTGTGAGGCGACAGTGCTGACCACTGCACCACCGTGCCGCAGACCTAGAACCAAACTGCTTAAATGCATAAACCCTCCAAAATATCAACAATATGTACAGAGAAGACTATTAACCTCTTAGGAGGAGAACAGAGGAAGAGTAAGTTTTTCAACCTGTTATCAAAGTTGGGTTATAACATGTAATCAAAATGTTTCCCCTATATGTACAAACATTTGATCCCCAATTTCAAAACAATAAATCACTCAACTCAGAAAAATGAAGCGTTTTATTTACAAGAAATAAAGTGCTCACAGTATTCATAATAATATTGAAAAAAGATACAAACAACTGTCAATATATGAGGTAGTATCCTGTTCCCTGGCATTCACAAGACTATATACAAAGTCATTACTTTCTGCAATTATAAATGTCCTTCACTGGATCCAGCAGAAATTATGTAATACAGAAAATGCGGCTGACAAGCCATACGGTGATTATTTTCTATAATGATGATGTCTTCTTCTCTCTCTTTTGGGCGTTACAGGTACCTTGCATACCGCAGTTTTGTAAGTTGGTGTTGGGGATACTTTGGAGACCGGTCAGTGTCGTCATCCAGTCGTATGTTGTTGGACGGATACGCCAGGAGTTTCCTGATCCTGCCGGCCACTACGTTATGCTTACGGCTGCCCCTTGACTAAAACGTGACCTGCCTGGCGATGACCTCCTTTGAGGGTCTCTCAAACTGTGCACAGAGGTCCTCTGGGATGGGGATTTGTTCCTCTATGAATGTGGTGGGGTCCACAAAAACTTCCTCAAAAAGAAGCCTCATCAGGTCACTGACATATTCTGCAAAATATGATGTTTACATTGTAAATAGATTTTTTAAAATTGTGACTTGACTGATGCTACTAAAGTTTGAAGATAAGAGAAGTTTACAGTACTTTGAATGATAAAGAAGTGTGAAATCCCTCCATTTTGTATATAAATTAGAATGAGTATGCAAAATTTGTTTTAGTTATAGCCAAATGTTACACTGGTTCTTTAACATTTGTATAATTTATTATTTATAATAAAATATCTATTTTTGACTTACTGAATGTAGGCTCCGTCTTAATAGGCCTTGCTGTACATTCTCCCTTCTTGGATTTTGGGAACATTATCCTGTAGACAGGAAGTTGTTGCTTGGGCTTGCACTGCATTCTCATTGAAATGCATGCCAGGTACAGCCTGAAAAAATAGTAAGAGCCCGTGTCTTTAATTAAAAACGATATTTTTAAAAGTACATCTGAACAAGAACAACATGATTTTTTAATCAATATCAAATTTGAAACAAGATGCTTTTTTGATGTACATGTCAGCCAGCAGATGCCATAGGATGTTTTAATGCTATTTATCCAAACAATAATTACCTGCACAGCATTCCAATGAAAGGGAAAACAACATTCTTCAGCACAAAGTGTAAAATGACACTGTGATGAGGTTTGGTGGTCATGACTGAGTCACAGAGAATTAGTTTGTTCATTTCGAGTTTTTTCACTTTTGTACGTGAAGTCATGTCCATTCGTGAATAGACTGAGAGTTTATATTATTGATACGATGTGTTATTGTGCCTTGGTTATGATGATTTTGTTATTGCTGATACAGTGAATAGTGAACTATTGTAAGGTTGAAGCGAGTTGCAAAATGATAACATTGTTTTAATATTGTTACCTACCATCCAAATATTGAATATTGAGATTCCGAATTACCTATATTAGAGTGCACCCAGTCAAACAGAAAAATAGTTGAAAAGAACTCAGTGGTTTCCAAAGAAGGTGACAAAAAAAATAATTCGTTGCTGAATTGAAACTGAGGTATTTTTGTGGAATTTAACTGTTTACGGTACCTATGGTTGTTTATTTTATTTTGTTTCTTTTCTAAAAATATATGGTACCAGTTCATAGCTTTTTGTCTTGTGTGGTCATTGATTATTGCAAATAGCCTTTTCAGCCTCATGTTCAAGTCTAGTATCCTCTGATTCTGGTCCAGTATAATTGTAATCTTAACTAACTGTTAAGTGGAGGTACTGCATTACCTCCACTACCAGCAGTGTTAGGAGCTGTGTGCTACATATACAGAGATATTTCCTCAAATAAAAACTGGTAGTCAAGTAAAAGCTGGGTCTCCAGGAATAGCCGGAGGTGTGGTTGACATGAACAATTAATGGCTGGCCCTCAATATAGGCCGGGTAAAAAAAAACAAGGGTGGATAAATTCCTGGTGGCTGTCATATTATGTGCATGCCAACTACGGTAAGCGTAATGTATATTTCCATCGCTTTAATTGAATAAATTCAACAATATAATCATGCTATTTTCAACACTGTTGTTCTGGATTACTCATCTAAAGTGTTATTGTCCGACTTCAGTCACTGCGGGTGTATGTGTGTTAATGTCTGGGATAGGGACGAAATCAAATAACAGTAAATACACAGTTAAGTATTACTGTGGTCCCCAGAAGAGTTAAGTGGGAGACAGGTAAGTTTGAATATCTTGTTAAAGTCCCACAAGACGACGGATCAGAAAAACTAGAATTTGACTCCACAAGGGGAAGAAAGTATAAGCCAGGCATCACTGCTGGTAAAATACTAGTGTTTATAAGAACAAAACAGTCAGACGAAAAACCAGAAGTCCCTACATCACTGGCTAGCAGCGCCCAACAAGCATACATGAGGACGAAGGTGACAAAGGAGAGTGCAGCATCGACGCCAATGGAGTTGGTAATAAAACAACATCCGAATCACAAAAAGCAGATCCAGCTGTGCATGAAAAAGTTGGCACCTTCACTACAGACTGCTGCGATGAAGTGGAAGCGAACATAAAGGCCATAGACACAAGCTATAAACGGGAGGGCAAAAGAGCTAGGGAAAGAGAAGTGCTAGGATGGTTGAGACAAGAGGGACGCAGACGCACACATACAATGTGGACACAGACACCAGTGGCAAGAAGGAAGATACTGGAAGGGGATAACAGGAGAGGGAAAATAAAAGCACAAGAACAGCAGCCCACCACCCCACCATGGCCAGTCAGACCACCTCCATTTTCTCCAAAGAAGAAATCATCTGAAATAGGACAATTTGTGATGACAGGTGTGGACAATATGGAGGAGGAGCTTGAAGTGGAAGGCGAACTGAAGGGAAAATTCAATGTGCACCAGCAGGCAACAAGGGGAGGAGCAAGAGCCAACAGAGCAGAGATGAAGAAAGAAATTAACATAAGAGCTTGATGTCAGAGCATAGATGAATCAGACATAGCTTCAGAAGAAGCTATGTCCTCTAGAGAAGAGACTAACTACACTAGAGGAACGCACATATTAATGGATGGCAAACTTTTCCTGAAAAGATAACCAGTCAACAGAGCAAGGCCATGAGAAGATCCAAGCAAAGACTCCAGCACCGAGGGTTACAGGAGGAGGTATTGGGAAGAGGCAGAAAGGAGTGAACAATCAAGTGATGAAGAAAGAGAGGCTTACAGGCTGAGGGAGCAGTGAGGATCGCTCTCACTGTCCCGTCGCCACAGAGCAGGAACCATGCAGAGAACACCGGTGAAAAATACTCCATCTTGCTTTGATCACATAGGCACTCCATCCGGTCGCACGTCAGCGGACGCTTCACTCAGACAAAGCATCAGGGTGTTAGAGGCAGAAGAGAAGCGACTGGAGGCTGAGCTGCACTCAATTTTGAAAGAGGTTGCGAATGCAATAATGTGCTATCCACAGAGAATGAATGTGCAAATGAGTGACTATATGTCACCAGAGGATTCTGGATCCAAAGAGAGGCAACACCGACTAGATAATGTCAATAAAAGGATGTCACAGGTAACGGACCTCCAAGTACGTCAGCAAAGAGAAATTGCAGAATTAATAAGCATGCCAACAGAGTCAACAGGCAGGCTAAGAAGTCGAAAGCAGTTCAGGGCTAGAAGTCCTGATAACACATGGCCAGAAAGGAAAAGGCTAGAAGAGGAAGAGAAAGAAGAAGACGTTGAGTCCCCATATGAAGTAACTGTCTGTCCCATAATAACTAAGGCACAGGGACAAACCCAATATGTGCCATGGTTGTTCATGTATATGACAATACAAGATCGAGAATATCCATTTATGATTGACACAGGGGCCACCTACTCATGTACTGTAAAAACTCCCCCTCTCTACATCATCAGTCAGGACCATAGGCTTCTCTGGGAAAGTTCAAGTGATTCCTCTAACACAGCCGGTCCCAATGTGAACTGCTGGAAAAACTATAGTCGCATCCCTGCTGTATTCAGACAACACACCTATCAACCTGTTGGTAAGAGACATTTTGTGCCCGCTAAAAGCTAACATTATGTGCACCCAAGAATGCTGTCAGTACAGACACAGCGGGAGACCATCAACTAAGTCCAGCCTTTGGTGTATTGGCTCCGACTGACGCCAAAATCCAGACTTCTCCAAATATGGAACACATGGAAATCATGGATACAAACTCAGTTGGAACATGTTATAGAACCACAATTGCCTTACCATTGTATTCTCTTGTATGGTGAATGACAACATCATAAGGATTACAAAGAATGCTGGGAAGAGCTGATTAATAAAAAGTCATATTATGTGGTAAGTCAGGACTTGTACATAGCACCACAAAAAGCATCTGCAGCTGTGACGCTCCCCTCTGAATTGAAAGACTGGTTCCAGGTCCCAAACTCCATCCCCTACGTCACACTGCTGGTGGCGAAAGGACAAGAATCACATGAACTCGGTTCAATGATGAACACAACGTTGCGTGTACATGAGTAGAAACCACTGCGAACAAGAACATTCACACTTCACCTGATAGACAATACATTAGAATACCATTGCAAGCATGGGACGTAGGCTTGAGAGAAAAGGTTTTAGTAAGCAAAAGGACACCCACACAGCCGATAACAGAACATACAGGGACATCCACACAGATGGCACTAACCACAGAACATGAATCTATGCTAAAACAGGTACCACGTCAAAACATAAGACAGATGTAGGATTAGTCAAATCTGAACAACCCATACACATAAAACTTAAAACAGGAGCCAGATTACCATATATAAATCAATATCCACTGAAGAAGCATGCTATAGAAGGGATCAGGCCCACAATTGAGGGTCTGCTAAAAGCGGGGGTATTAATAAAAACTAAAAGCCCCTGCAACACTCCAATTTTTCCAATTAAAAAGCCACACTCTGCTGATTATTCAATTACTCAATTGGTACATGACCTAAGGACTATCAATTCCATTGTCGATGCTGAAATGCCCATCGTCCCAGACCCCCACACACTACTCACCAACATACCACCTGATGCATGCTGGTACACAGTAATTGATTTGTGTTAAGCCTTTTTTAGCGTACCACTGCATGCAGGGCTACGTTGAAAGTCTGTCAATATTTAACAGGGTGCTAGCCCAAGACTTACATTTAGATGTCCCAAGCACTGTAATACAGTATGTAGATGATTTGTTAATCTGTAGGCCAACAAAACATCAGTGTGAGAAAGATTCTATTGCAGTACTGACAGCATTGGCACAGGGGGGACACAAAGTCAGTAGGGACAAGTTACAATTCTGTCAAACACAAGTTCAATACTTAGGCAGAAAATTGTGTGGAGATAAGAGGTTAATTGCCCCATCACAAATAGAAGCTATAACTAAAGTGCCCAAGCTGCAAATGGTGGGACAGATGCTCTCTTTTCTGGGAATGGCAGGATACAGTCACCCATGGATCTGTGACTATGCTGTTAAAACAGCCCCTTGCGTGCCCTTATACGGTCAGCAGGGCAGACTAACAATTCTTCTCAATTGCAGTGGACGGAGGAGGCATATTGATGCACGACACGCCAACACACAAGCAGCCACTAGCCTATTGCAGCACTAAATTAGACAACATTGAGACAGGCTTGTTATCAGGGATTGGCAGCAGCAACTTTTGCTTTTCAAAAAGCCTCTACTTTAACCATGGGGCACCCAGTCATCCTGTACATCTCATCAATTACATGCCCTGCTCACAAGCCCACTGTTTGTTCTAACTCAAACTAGGAAAACTGGATATGAAGTTATACTTTCAGCACCTGAACTCACTATCCAACGTTGCAATACAGTGAATCCAGCAACTCGGATGGTGCTGCCTGTAGATGGAACCCCCCATGACTGTGTTCAAACAACAGATACTTTCATGTGAGTGTGAGACGATCTGTATGCACAGCCAATCACAGCAGATCTTACGTTGTTTGTAGACGGCTCCTGTTTTAGAGATGCTACAGGGAACCATGCTGGTTATGCTGTAGTGCAGTTGAATAAAGCTAACACCTTTACAGATGTTCAGGCAGCAAATATTGTTCAACCTTGTTCTGCACAGCTAGCTGAGATTAAAGCCTTAACAGCTGCGTATAAATTGGCACAGGGAAAGCGTCTTAATGTATATGCAGATTCAGCATATGCATATGGTGTGTGTCATGTACATAGGAGTATTTGGAAACAGAGAGGCTTCCTTAGGGCTGATGGCACCCCAGTAACACACGGAGAGGCCGTATCTGAATTATTGGAGGTGATGCACCTCCCAGCAGCAGTTGCTATTATCAAGTGTCCCCAAACATCAAAACGGGGACAAAATATGTTTTATCAGTGGATGTAGTATTTGGCTAGACAAACAAGCCAGCAGCCTTGCGGGACGTGCTATAATGCTAAAAGAATTCCCCAGACACTGCCCCTACCAGGTTTTGAAACAGAAACATACATCAATAAGGGCACTTGTTTCGGATAGTGTGTAACACATATGGCTGGAGGATTCGGGGCATGGACTGAAAATAGGCAGATCTGTCCACAGGAATTAACAAATGAGCTCGAGTCCTGGGTACCACCGGTAGTTGGAACGGTAGCCTGACAGAGGGAACGGTATTCCCCTACTGTCTAGTGAGTGGAAGTAATATGACCAGGGCATTAGACTTAAGGGATGAAGGGGACCCCCAAATACAGTGCTGGATCGAGGCAGTGCAGGTGGAACTAGACAGGCACTATACAACAGAACACAGCGTATGAAACTCTAACACAACTAAAAAGGCAGAATTTCAGTGCAAACATAGTAATGGATGGTGGATGTTCTTTACATCAAACATAACGGTACATTCTGAGTATACCCTGTTCCATACCTTGTAATAGGATCAACGCTGACAATGAATGTTGTACAGTTATTCCAATGCACACAGGTGAAGCGGGATTTTTTCAACAAACTGTCATGGGAAAAGATACTACAGATAATAGGGATGGTGGTTGGATCACTGTTGTTGATTGCCATGGTCGTCATATGCTGCATGTATCCGTTAATTCGACTGATGATTGGTAAAATGAGTATGTTGAAATGGATGCACTGAATTGTTATTTCGATGTATAAACTTATGTAACAATGACAGAACAAACGTTAAGACAAAAAACAGGGAAACCACGAAAAAGAGGAAAAGCGGACAAATGATTTAATAGAGATCTCCAATTATAACGTTATACTAATACACAAATTTATACTAGTTACTCATCCAGGTTGTGGATAATGTTGTAGTGTTAACCAATGAAATGATCGCTGCCTCGTTGCGGGCGGTTAAAGAGTAACTGCCCGTACGGGACACTGTAAAAAGTAAAGTGAACACGCCCGCAACGAGGCAGCGATCATTTCATTGGTTAACACTACTGCTGGCATTCTATTGGTTGGGGAATGTTGACAGGGTTGTTGCAAAAAAATCAGAGAGCAGAGCAGAAATCTGAGAACAGACATTTCATGAGCGCAAAGAAGCAGCTTGAGTGCGAGGAGAAGGGCTGAAGCTGGAGCGCAGGAAATCTGCGCAAGCAACAATATATCTGAATGCAACCATACAGTTTGAGCAGAGCAGAGCAAATCCAAGCGCAAGCAGGGGCTATTTGAGTGAGAGAGCAGGGTTTTGAGGGACAGTATTACAAAATTTGAACATGAAATCAATAAATTATGCTCTCAAATTGAAAGTTCACGCTCTTGATTAAAGATAGGAAAAAAACGACCTACATTCCACCAGCCGCAATGTGCCAATCACAGTAGAGTTTTTTTTTGTGATGAGTGTTTTCACTCTTTTACTAGATACTAGGGTCTTCCATTTCCATAGTCCTTCACTGGTTTTCACATCATAAGTGCACACAAAGAGTGTAACCGGTTGAAACTTGCAACCGGACACAGCGGATCCCCGGTACGTGACCAGCTTGACCTAAATATTACATTAACTAATACTTTTACTATTTAGAGTTGAATTAACTGTGTAAATGTTTTAAGACTTGTGATCAGGACATTGAATAGAGACTGCTTACATGGATAATTTACGGTGGCCCTGAAGGTCAAGAAGAACATTTCACAAAACACGACATTACACATAACACATTATTTCACAACACACAACGACATTTCACAAAACAGCAGCAACTTTTCCCTGCAACGTTCTAAAACGGTTTCTCCGGTTGATCCAATTTAGTACCGCATTGAATAAACTCTGAATTGACTTGGGTTCGTCCAATCACGAACAAAAAGTGTTGTTCCTCCCTTTCCGTAACCTGAAATGTAGTTGTTTTTTGTGAAATGCTGTTGTGTTTTGTGAAATGTTCATGTGTTTTGTGAAATGTTCATGTGTTTTGTGAAATGCTGTTGTGTTTTGACCTTCAGGGCCACCGTAATAATTGAATTGAAAACAAAAATATACGGATCATTTGGAAAGATACTTCAACTACGTCTGCTTTTATTATTGCTTTTAATTGTCCTATACTACATGGAAATTACTGGAAAGACTAGTTATGAGTTATAGCCTAAAAGGGGAGAAAAATGCAGAAACACTGACACAGTCTTTTAAAACACATAACTTAAACAATGGGTTATCTTAACCCAGCAAAGAATTACTACTCATAATTATCATTGATTGATTGGTTGATTGTACAACCCAGCTGCTGGATTACTCCATATTTGACCCAACACTGGGTTGCAGAAACAACACAAGTTGGGTTATATTGGGTGTGGATCTTGCCCAACACTGGCAGAAGGTAACGTTACGCATGAAGTTACACTGTAACGCTACAAATGTTTTTAACTTACTTAACTTTGCAGATAGTTCTTAAACCATTATCGTTTACACTTTTCTTAGGATTTTACGCCTTTTGTGGTGTTGTGACCAACTTGTTTTGCAAGTTAACGTTAGCGTAACAGTGATGGAAGAGGGGAAGTGTGTGTTTCTGGCAGCCACTAGTAACGTTGAACCGATTTCTACTGCAGTTGTAAGACAACATTAAATCTGTCCCTACTGACCAGTGAGCTAGTTTAAAGGTGAGACCTCATAAAATAAAAGGGTGACCTAATACTTCAATGAGACGAACCTGTTCCGTTGTTTAACACCATCTTGATGCCGGGGAGCTGCTCAGCTCCCAGCAGCCTGCGTTGGCGATCAATTTCCTCCTCGTACTCGGTTATTGTTCTTTCAAACATCTCGATTATTTCCTCAACAGCCACAGTCAATCGCTGATTGACGTATGCTCTCAGTAACTGGATTGTTGACATTTTGAGGTGACAGCTAACCGGAGACGAATAAAGAAATCCAAAGAGGCCTGTCACTACCCGATCCGTACATCCTGCCCGATCGGTAATGCGCATGTGCAACTCTCAACAAAGATGAGAAGGAAGCGAGATGGCTTTTTACCATTAGCTTGTCACTGCCCGATCCGTACAGGAAACCCGATTTGTTCTGCGCATGTGCGAAAATGCGGATACTTCCGGTCACCGGTTTTTTTCTTCCTTAAATGCAAAAATTAAAAGCTTCAGTGGAAGTCACACTATGTGTTGAGAAGTGGAAGTATCTTTAGAAATACAAAAGTTAATATATTATATATAATATTTATTTAATGTTTTTACCTCCTTATTAAATAAATACACGTTTTTCTTGTTTTTGTAAAGATTGTCATATATATATGGCGCTAATGAAAGATTACATTTTTCCATAATAATTTTTTTGTTTCCAGATTTGGTGGTAAAACGTGTGGATGGAAAATCTCGAAGATGGGCCAGATGTCTTCAGGATCCTCACCACACCATAAATTTACTTCAATACTAATAATAATTCAACTGATTCAAAAGAGTTAAATTATGAATAGCATTTACTGACAAATCGCAAAGGTACAGCAAACACGAGTCAAGTTCATGAAGTGACTGAAAATCAACAGCATACACCCTCATTTTACCCTGTCTCTACCTCTCCTTCTGTGGGCCTTCGACCTTGAGCATTTCTGAGACTCGGCTAGGCTTGACACCATTGCTTATTTTTTTGATACATTTCTGCTCTGGCTAGTAAATATTGGTATCTAACAAAGGCCTGCACCATGATATCATCTGAGAACAATGCAGAACAGCTCTCTGTCTTATACACAATAATTTTCCCAGAGTCTGCCTAACTTAATAAGAAAAAATAAGACTAATTATGGCGGCACAGTGGTGCAGTGGTTAGCACTGTCGCCTCACAGCAAGAGGGTTCGACCCCACCGGTGGGGCTTTTCTGTGTGGAGTTTGCATGTTCTCCCCGTGTCCAAGTGGGTTCTCTCTGGGTTCCCCCGGCTTCCTCCCATCATCCAAAGACATGCAGGTTACCTGATGATTCTAAATTGCCTGTAGGTGTGACTGTGAATGTTTGTCTGTCTCTATGTGTCAGCCCTGTGACTGCGTACCCCGCCTCTCGCCCAATGTCAGCTGGGATAGGCTCCAGCCCCCCGCGACCCAGATAAGCGGTATAGATAATGGATGGATGCAGGGCCGTTTCTATCTTTGTGGGGTCCCTATGCAAAATGTTGTTAGGGGGCCCATATTTTGTGAAATATATATATTATTATTATTTTTTTTTTTTTTTAGCATATAGGTGTTTTCACTCAACACACAAGGGCGCTTGGCTAAGAGACCGGTCATTTTAATTTCTTAAAAATAAAAAAAATGGCTAAAATGGCAGCTTGGGGGCTCCCTGGTGGCTTTGGGGGCCCTATGCAACCGCATAGTCCGCATATAGCAAGAAACGGCCCTGGATGGATGGAAGACTTTAATGATTCAAAACAATAATACAAATATTTTTAACATATGATTATGACTTGATCTGATTATACATGATACTGTAATATTGATTGTAGCTTTAACAATGATGTGTAATCATATGTATTATGATTAATTTTAAAATGATACTTTCTACATTTAAGAAAAAGACAGCGACATAACAACTGAAGAGCTGAACTGAAAACATAAACTGTAGCCAACTGCAGGGTCTCCATGCTCAAATCATGAGCTGTCATGACTCACTTACCACTTAAATTTTCTATGGGGCGTGAATTTCAGCCCCAGCGCAATTGCATCTTCCACCTCTGCTGCTGTAATATGCTTGAACAATTTTTGACATGCTCCTAAAACAAAATAGCAGATTTCAATTTTTGTCAAGTGGAATTACACTTCAATTTATCTAAATGTAAGTAATCAAGACCGAAATAAGTGTAGTTGTACCAGTCTCTATTACAGTAATAGCCTACCAATCATTGTTCGAGAGAGTCACAATTTGTGGAAGGGGCGCTTCCCAAGCCTCCCCCTGAGGCTGAATTTGGCCCACAGATCAGCAGTGCCCAGTCGACGGAGCATTTTTCGCATTGCAGCGGATTGATTAGCTCCACCTAGTGAGCGCAGATAGTTTATCTGTCAGGAATAAAATAATGGAAAAACAGTAGTTATTAATGACACGTTACATTGATTGGATACAGTGTGAAGTCATTTTCATTTTCACTTTTTTTAACATCAGTACCATTACCACTACTATTACTTTACATCTGTATGTAGAACTGTACTGTACTATTCTCTTCCCTCCTGCTCTCTCTCTCCCTCAACCCAACCGGTCGAGGCAGATGACTGCCCACCCAGAGCCTGGTTCTGCTCGAGGTTTCTGCCTGTTAAAATTTAGTTTTTCCTTGCCACTGTCGCTTAGTGCTGCTCATGGTGGGACTTGTTGGGTCTCTGTAAATATGAGTATGGTCTTGACCTGCTCTATATGAAAAAGAGAGAACTTTATGATATAGCGCTATATAAATAAAACGGAATTGAATTGAATGTAGCCTAAGGGAGTATAATGGCAACCAGGATGAAGAACTAAAAGAGTTGCTTTAAAGAATTAAAGAGGAAATGGTCGTAAAGGGTAGGCTATGTGCATCATCCAATCTTTTTATATGAACTTTTCCGTCGTTTGTTTGTCAGATTGAATTGAAAAATTGAATGATGATACACGGACCTTAAAGGAAGGAGTAAATAATGTAGGCATATTAATTTTCACAGTGTGCAAAAGCTATTGGAATTTGAAGTAAAGTTGTCAATATGGCCTTTTCTTCTTAAATATCTAACAAGGGCCGTTATTTCAATTAGACAGAAAGAGACAGCATGTAAAGAGGTCTACACGTCCCAACCAAACACATTTATGAAACTTTAAACACCTGCACATTTAAGGTATTTTGTTGAGAAATATAGATAGATAATGTTGGTGGGATAAAATTAAACACAATATTAGTTTTATTCGTTCTTTGTAAAGACCTCTTTGGTATCATGACTATTTTATTTGGAGGCACTAGCAGTGACTTTGAAATTAAACCTTTTATCATAATTGAAATAATATGATGATGAATTTACTGAGAGAGGAATTGTTGAGTGTTATAATGTGTAGCATACGCAGGCCTGTTGGGAAGCATTTATTATTATTAGCCTACTTCCTCTACCAATTGCAAAATTAAGCTATTTCCTATACATCCTAGAAGATGGTGATGACGTTGTAACATTTTGGAAACTCATCGGAGACACCCCTCCCCACCCACCTTAACTAAAAAAAAAAAAGAAACGTCTATGCATGCGCAACAGTTCATACCCACACGTGCCAACATGTGCGCGGTGAGAAAATCGACTGCTGGAATTAAAAAAATGTCATCGTCATTTATGGAGTATTTGCTCATTTTTGACAACGTGGATAAAAACAGTCAGCTAGCTAACGTTATGTAAAACTTGGCTAATGCATTAGCTTATGTAAGTTAACGTTAGCTTACTTATGAGGTTCTACTTGTGCCAAAATTATGTCGAATGTGTAGCCGAATTATAATTTCACTATGAATTAATATTTCATTTAATTGTTTGTGAACTGTTCAAAACTTTTATTCGAGTATATAATTTTATTTCAGTCTATTGTGTACAGCTCCGTTAACCTATTGCAGATGGGATATAATTAAGAGACGCACCTTTCTAAGATCCATGTTCGTTTATATCAAAGCTTTGTGAATGCTCCTGATGGTAAGATTTGCGAAAAGATTGCTCCATCTTGAGTTATGCTAGTTTATGGATTTCATTTGTTGTCATCCGATTTTTATGTAATGAGAATGCAGAGTTGTTTAATTGTCAAAATAGTTTCGTCTCAACTGAGTTCAAAGTACAGTTCGAAGTTGAATAGACAGACATGTTTTGTCACATGTTCAGTCAGCATAGATAGTGCGCATGTGACCTTATTTTGGCACAAATGGAACCCCACTCGTATGATATGACACTTTTTTTACAGCTATATTTCATGCACATAAATTGTCTTTAAGCGAGAAGACTGATGTTTTATTCCCACACCAGTTAATTAGTTAGTTAGTTGTTCTGTGTATAACCGTTATCTACACCTGCATACTGTATAGCAGCACTGCAAGGGCCAAAAGAAAATGTCTGCGATTGTAAAAATGCCAAGAATTCGCTAATAGCTGACTATTGATTTAAACTGACCTACATTTGTATATTGATTTTATTTCTATTTTATTTACTCATTGTACAGTAAAATAAAGTCTAGCATGTATTTGCTAACTGCCCTGCTCGTTTGATTGTAGTTGTTAAAATATTTGTATCCTAGGCTTGTTAAATATTTGTGCAATGTTTACATGATTATTGTGGCAGAATAATTTAACTGTTTCTCTGTTTATGCATCACATTAGGCAAGGCGTTTTGCACATACAAAAACAAAAACTTAAATATCCAGCTTTGTTATTTGAATTTACATTTGCTTGGAGACTTAATTGTAAAGTGATATAATGATATGATTATATAACCTCAACTGAGATGATTCATTCCCTAGTCCTATGTGATTAGGTCATGGGAATGAACATCATGCAATGCCACATTCTAAAGCTGATCTTACATGTGTTTAGGGCAGATGTTTGTTTACACTGATGCCTTATTGAACAAACACTACTATTGATTGGCATCCGAAAATGTACAGTGAAAGAGCAAAACATAAAATGCTGAAAAACTGACCATGGATAGTGTTGAAGGTATGTAAACTGTTTTTATGCCCTCAGTTTCACACAATATATTACTGTGTCTTTTGCTCTCTCACAATACATTTTCTGGTTAGAAGCTAACCAGAATAGTATATGTACAGTATATGAGGGCAGATTACTGCAAACATTAAGGCAATGCTGAATAAGGATTAAAAAACTTGCTTTGAATACGTAACAACAATATCTGGATCAAAGTAATTTTAAATTGAAAGGAGGGGTCACATACCTGTCTATATTTACCTATCCCTTTCTCATTTTTAGTGTTCTTAAGAATAAATGCAAGGCATGAGCACCAAATCAAATATGAAAACAATGTAGAGTTTGTAGTAATGTACTGTTTAAATTAGTCTAATTGCTGTTAAAAGACTTTGCAAAATTAACAACATTATGAACATTTTTAAGAATAGTGAGCATTCTAGTGTTGGTGTTCACAGTACATCTTGTCAAATGTTCATGAAACACAATTACACTCAATTGAGGATATTTAAAGGATATATAGAAATATTTGAGGATATTCAAAAGATTTTGAAATTGAGTGCTTCACCATTGTCTTCCTCTTCACTTTATCCTCCAGATCTTTCTCTAGAGTCTGGAGCTCCTCCTCTGTCTCACAGGGCTGATCAACTAAGTCATCCTCCGCCGCCACCATGTTCACAGACATTGTTAGTCGTTGGTTTCTGAGGATTTCCTCCTGGTGCTCAATAATTTTGTCCAATTTCATGAGCACTTTCATTTGAAAGCCTGAAAAAAGAAGACATAGATAGTTTTAAAACATGATCTTGTGTATGGACTGTATAAGCCATTATAAGTGCATTTTTGTAAATGTAATGCACAAGTGTTTTTCTTAATTCTGGCTGATTAGACCTCTGCTCAGGTTTAAGTTAGGCAAAGCCACAATGGGTATTATGCATGATTACAAAACTCTTAAGTGCTAAAACGAATGGGTGTGGGCCTTCTTTGCTATGCCTTGTGTTATGCCTGCATGTCACAGAGAGGCAAGGGCCAGGAAACTGCTAAAATAGAGTGCGTGTTGCATGTGGGCACAAAATTAGCGCCAGCCAAATGCTGGTAAAATATGTGACTGGTAGATTTGCTTCACTCACCAGCCAAAAAAAACAATGGTAATCTATTGAGTGGGTTGGTAAAATTTGAACTTTCACTAGCCATTTGGCTGGTGGACAAAAAAGTTAATTCTGCACCCTGAAGGCAGTGGGTATGAATCTGTGTTAGCTGATGATCAAACAGCAGGTACTCTGGCAGATGCTGTCCTGTGTTCTTGTTGGGGAAAACAATTGAAGAGGTGTAGTAAGGCAAAACAAGTAATAACAGCTTAGTGAGTGTACCACACAGGTGTGTAAGGGCTTACTATCATGAGCCACTTGTGATGATGCATTGGTCTCAGCTTCAGATGCAAAAAAACAACAACAATAGAAGTGATTTACACAAGGCAATGTTAAGATTAAGGAATTAACAGATTTTTTAAATGCATGTTTGTTTCTTACTACAGGAGCATTCTAATATAGTAACTTTGAACTTACCATTAGGAGGAGCTGTGGATGGCACAAGGGATGCAACTACAAATTCAAGAAAGGTATGTGTTATGGCCACCACAATGCAACATGAAAGGTTTTATGAAAAAGCTTTGGGACCTAATATGAGACCAACTGAGCAACAAGCCACCCTATAGACCAAAAAAAGTATGCAATATGTGGACTTGTTACTGTGTGAAATATAATGTTGCAAATCTTCATGTTAGGACTGGCATTTATTGTGAGAATCTGTAGAGTAGGCACCATTTTAAAAACTACAAAATGGAAATGGTAGCTATTGATGATCAGCTGTTTGTTCCGTTACCTTAACTCATGGGCTTGACGCATTATTGCTTCTTCTTTGCACATTATCGAATATATTGCATTCCCACATAAGTGTGTGCAGGTGATACTTTTCAAGTCCTCTGGTGGTAAATTCTCTATTATCTTGTAGAAGTTTGCGGTGTTGCATGTTTGTGAAGCTTTATCAGGGACAATGAGGTGTCCTGACATCAACTAAATAATGGATAAGGCGGAGCCAAACAGAGGCACAAAATAATTTACATGTCAAAGTTAAGTAATGCAAAAAACGATTTACATGTGAAGTGTGAATTTACATTATAATACATGTCAAAGTCAGGTAGTCTCAACAGGCTGAGGTAGTATTACTCAGCCTGTGTTAACTGTTGTGAATTGTGTATTATTTCTCTTATACAACAGACTAAGAGTAGCTGATTAAGTTTGTAATCAATTCAACCCATGGTTAGGTTAGTTTAATTAGTGACAGTTGACAAAGCAGTATTGTAGCTATTCTGATCTGCATATTAGTAGACCCTGCATGTATATTTAGTGTGGCGATAAACTAACTGCTCAATCTATATTTGAGGTGTTTTGTTACATCTCAAAAAAAGGTAACTTTTCTGACATTTCCTGCCTAAAAGTCAATCATGACATGTTTTTATAAGTTGTGGTAACAATTTAATTATAATTAATATGTGTGTATGTATTTTACCTACCTTGCATTAGAGAGTTTTCAAAACTTGGAGAACCAGGAGATCCAGTTCTAGGAGAGAACAGTTCTTTTGATCCAAAACCCAAGGAGAAGAAGAGGACATGACAATGAAGGTACGAGTGCTCCACATTAATAGCAGCAAAATATGGACCTCTTTTATCAGTAACTTACCAGGAGTTTCAGAACCAGTCAGCTCTTGGTCGTTTTCTGTAATAAGGAAAACATAGTTTGTTGTAAATATATGTACTTTTTAAATGTGAATTTAGATGTATCGCATTCAATAATGTTGAAGAAAATGGATGCTTGCCTTTTTGAATGAGAACTGTCTCCTCCCAGGGAACATCTGAGTATTGGGAAAAATGGTACTTTCTAAAACATTGGTTTTGATTTGTTACACTTAAATTAATTAAATTAAAAAAAAACACAGTTTGCAAAGGTTAACACCAGTTTTAAGACTTAGTGATACTCCAGCCAAAAGTTAGCATTGTAGTGGGATTTCTCAAAGTCCAGAGTTTGGTCCAGATCGAGACCGAACTGCAAATTAATCTAGACTAGACCATGATATAACATAGGGGTATATATAATATAAATTGCATTGATTGGTGTTTTTAGAATGGATGGAACATGGATACTTACATGTAGGAGGGGCTGGTGGTGTTGCCTTTTATGGTTTCTTTCTTGGCGCTTAATCTGAAAAGTTAAAGCATCTGAATCAACACAATTAACTTAAATATGTACTAACTAGGGTTGGGCTATAACCTTTTTTTCATATTGAGCAGTTCCCTATAAACATTAAAAGTCATGGCTTTAATATAACTTGGAGGATGTTTCTGCTATACAAATTTCTATTTTTGTTGTTTTTTAATTCAATACTAAAATATGCATCTACATTTTTAGATCTGAACCTACCTGTATTAAACCTGCAATAATCAATTTTTTTGGCCACTTGGTGGCAGTGGAAACAAGTTGTGAACACAATGTTGACATATCATTGCCTTTTAAGTTGATATGACAAAGTTGTTAGCAGTTGCTTATTTACATATTGGAGTGGTGTTTCTGACCACCTGGTCAAGTCCAATAATCACTTTGTTTTGGACTCTACCAACTACTGAGAAAAATATAGGTATGTTTAGCTGTTAAATGCTCCACTATGTTCACCACCTAGTCTCTATCTGTGTTTGTCTGCCGTTTGCTGCTGAGCAGGTAGTATACAGGGGGTTTATCAGAGCCTTCTCACTGAAAACTACTGTCTCATGTGGCTAAAAATGACACCATGAGAGCGGTGACAGTGAACCAAAACAGTAAAGTTTTGGGCCAGAAGGCTAAAGAAATTAAGCAGAATTTCCCCATTGTTTGGCTTATCACGTCGGAGGCGATGTTGGAGGTGGACAATTTCAGATGAGGTTTAGCAATGGAAAAACCTCTTTTCACCAGAGGGGATACAAAACTAAACAATTTTGAAAATATAAAGCCTACACCTCAACTGTACATGACAGGCGCCCATTTAATACTAGGCAGGGTGCCACTGACTAGATTTTCATAATAACTCACAAAATGATGAGGATCCACTCTCAGGATTATCTGTGTCATGGCAGATGGTTTAGCTTTTATGGGTCTAAAAGTTCATGCAGTTTCATGATAGTTTTCCCGTAGGTGAAGTTTACTGGGATGTTTTGATCCGTTTTAATCACAATGTGAATGTTTTCAATATGTTTCTTTGCCACAGGTAGATAGGGGTGAGAAATGTGTTCTGGCAGGTTTATGAGTATAGGCGTACTGCTCTGATAAAAAATCTTTTTCAACTTTGATTTTCTTGCCCGTTTCATCTCAAACAGCTGTGCGGAGACGTTCTACACCTCCAAAGCTGCCTGGATGAGCAGGGTTGTAATACACTTTTTTAATGAAATGTTTCTCAGCCACCCTGCCTGCCATCTCGGTTTTACTGAAAAACACAGACGCGAGGGTGCTTCTTTATTCTGTATTAATCCTTTGTTTACAAAATAAAAAATACGTTGTAAAGGGTATGCATTATATAACTAAACTTGATCATCACACAAGATAGCATATTGGATACCACATTTTACAAAACTAACATTTTATCTCCTTTAAGGCTTGGTCTAATATAAAGTGATCTAGAGTATTGTGAATAGTATAATGTAATCTTGTCAATTCAGTCACGATATTCCCAGACGAGTTTTTTTGCAGACGAAAACACGCAACATCAACAAACAAGGCATAGCGTACAGGGTGAACAAATGGCTGGCTTTTATATCGGCGGCCCATTCTGTCACAATTTTTCCAAAGGTATCTGACAAACAAGATTCACTTAAACACAGGGTGAGCTGTATAATCGGTTCCCAGGATGAAGTATGGGTTTGTACTTTAACAAAAATGTTTTCTAGTCGTTTAATTTCCGCATCTCTGGTAAAACCGTCCGTCTTGCTGCACATTGAAACTCTGTTTTTAATGGTTCGTTCCAAAAGATCTATTAACTGACAATTGACATGGCATTCCTCTAAATAGGTTACAAGTTTTATCCAGTAATTACCCATTTAAAAAAAAAGTGATAAAGAAAACCAATAAAGACAGATTCATAACCTTTGTTCCAACACTCCTTCATCAATCGAAGCTGGCCTATTTTCACCACTTCATCATGAATAGCGTTGTAGGAGTTTGTAGCAAACTCAATGATTTTAGTTTGCGTAAAAGCGTCTCTGCAACGGTTTTGACTCTGACCTCGTCCGTTGGATGTTACGCATGCGCAGCAGACATTGGATGGTAGGAATGAAGTGAGGGGTCCAGAGTCTTTGCATCAACTGATAAAAGTGGGATGGGTAGAAATCATCGTCGAGTACTTCCAAACACTCCTGTTGTCTCTGGCTGGGGTGGTTGGTCAGACAGCCGTAGCAGGTTTCTCTTGCGCATAGTAATGTAAAGCAGATGGAGCATGCCGGTTTTTACAGCGTTGATGAAAATGGAGGACACCCATCCATCGACTTCATCTCCCTGTCCTTCATCTTCCTCTGGGCTTGCTTCTGCCTGAGGCGATGTGGGAGAGGGAGGAGGCGTCAATGTGGAGGGTCTTGCTGGGGACGGGTGTGGAGGCGAGGGATACTCTGGAGAGTCAGGCTTGTCAAAATTTGACGAAAGGGTGTCCCTATATCTCTCTCACAGACTATTCCTTTAAATGTGAATTCAAATGTAGTCCTCAAAACTATGTTCTAAATGTGTGAATTTTCATATATAAATATCATAGAATTGTGGGAAATGTACTTAAATTCAGGAGGAAGGCTCTCATTTGGACACCCCCAACGTGTATACCATGATTACGCCCTTGCTAACTACTCACATTTTTGTGTACCGTATTGTAAAGTGTTACCGATGGATGGCTGAAAAACACGTCTGAAATGTCTCCTGTGAACATACGCGCTAGGCTTAGCTTCAGAGCCTACACACGTAGCTGTGGGTATGGCATAACCCCTTAATGGAGAAGATTAAATCCATCTTAAAGGTCAGATGGTCACCAAAATCATTAAAAATCTGGCGCTGAGGAACATGAATGTTCATACGATAATTTTATTTCTCATACCAATGGGTGGCCTGTTCCAAAAAGCAGGTTTACTACAAGGTAAATGTTTAAACTTAGAGCACATGTTTTCCCATCAGTCCAGATCTCTTGTTCAGTAAAGTTATCTAGATAGCGCTGTAAATCTGCTTCTGGGACAGACCCCAGACCAGTAGTTGTTGGGATATATGGCTCTGGACCAAAGTGTTGGACAGATGACATCACTGTCATTCAGCCTCATCACTTGCAGGATAACAAAACTCAGATCTGCTCTAGTCTTTCTGGTGCAGCAGTGATATGATGAATATAATGCAGTACAACTGATTATACACTTGTTGCAGAATGAGTCAGTATTACTGCTTGTAATGGTTAATGAATCAAACACTGAGTAAATTACACTTTATGTATGTATTATATAATGATTGACTTGCAAATAAGTGTTTTTTTTGATAATGTCTATTTTTATCACCATCAGTGTTTAGTCAGTGTGGTTGAAGAGCTCCATCTGGGCCTCAAGCTGCTCACTCCCACCAGCTCCGAGTGATATTAGCACCTTTTAGACATTGCTTGCCATGATGATAAAGGAAAAAGGAAGCCCTGCCCATCAGCTCCCATCTGCTTCATGCTGCTATTATATGCTGTCAGTTAAAACTAAAAGCTGTATGGAGAGTGAAATGTAGCACCACAGTCCTGCCAGAAAAAAAGCTTTGCTGTAACCGTGCGGGAGCTCCTGAAGTCCTGAAGGATGGGATTGTTTATTTGATAACATTAAATGTTGTTCAAACTTGTTTTTGTAATTTTTGTACTGGTCTCACCAGATGATAGGCTATCCAGTTAGTTAAACACTCGGTTCAATAAATAACTCCAGTAGAAGTCGAGGACTGTTATAACAAGTATAACAAAGAGGTAAGTATGTATGTAATACCAAGTAAGTATACAATGAACTGAAATTAGCATAGTTGTAGTACTAATATTACCATACAAACAAGAATGAGAGTAATCTGCAAACAAAGATACTATTTTCTGATATAGTTAACACTGATTGTGCTCTTATTGATAATATATGCCTAATAAACAAATATACTCACAGACATTGCATCTTACAAAGTGTGTGAAAAGGATGGAGAAAGATTAATTCAAAACTCAGACACATACACACTTACAGCCATTAATCTCTTCCTGAATAGCAACATCCTGTCTAGACAGGAAATGAGTCAGTCTACACAGTCCAGAACACTCTCTAACAAACCCACATAAACTTTACTCATCACTGGAGTCGTCAGGTGACAGAAGAAAGACCACTTCATTAACAGAGTCTTCAAAGATGGAGCCCAAAAGGTTTTCTCCTGACCTAACATCCACTTTTCTCACTCTTCCGTCCTGGCTCAAAGAGGCTTTTACAATGACGGCCATAGGCCATTCATTCATTTTGGCCTGGTTGTCCTTCATCAAGACTATGATCCTTGAGATTAGACCTGCTGTCTTGTCACTTACGTCAGTACTGTGACGTGCTAAGATTCTCCTGACGCCACCTGTTCCAAAAGGTCTAGACTCGTGTTTCCACTTCACCTCTCCCAAATTCTCCAGGAGGAGGAGGGATTTTGGTTTTCTGAGGACAGCTGGAGGAGGAGATAAGAGGTGCTTCCAGATCCGAAAACACAGGGATGAGGGGTCTTGTATGGCAACACATTTATGTCAAATGTCACGAGCACGATAAAACATGCTCACGAGAGCAAATTATGTCATTTCACACGCGCAGATATTAACTGCCACTCGCACAATATAACTCCTCGCGCACAAATTCAACAACCGAGAGTTGTACAGGGAGCTGTGAGTGAGAAACTAAACAGAGAGAGAGGTAAAGTAGTAATAGTTTGTTAGTCTGTACTGTTAGCTAGCTATCTGTTTAAGCTATGGCGTTACCGATCAAAAAATGACTAGTAGGCTATTATATGTTCAGTAAGAGTGTGTCATAATAATTAAAAGAAACAACGGGAGTTTTTACAGCAGGAATGTTTTGAATATCGACCTCAACTTTGGTCTCAGTGTACCTGTGGAGTGCCATACCACTGCACCCACCACCAAAGGAGGATGAAGCTCTGGTTGAAGGCTTTGCACCCAAAAAACCCACCGTCGTCCTTTGTGTGTTCCTTCCACTTAGTGGATAAAAAGCCAACAAAAGAAGTGGCTTGGCTGTGAAGCTATACTGGTTTTGTTAAAAGTATGTGTACAATTTCTAACTATAACAATAATAATGGCGAAAAGCAAAGGCTCTATCATGTAAAGTTTGTTACCAAAGTAATTCAGCATTCAATTTAAGCATTCAGTAGCTAATACTACAAATTATATGAAACATTAACACCCAGAAATAACATAAACCTACTAATGTATACCTACTTCTGAAACACCTTGCATATCTAAGGCTGTCTGTAGGGCCAAGTAGGCTAATATTGACCACATAATCTGTCAAAGTACAGATCAGATCAGAGCCTGCTATATTAGGGTGGGCTGGTCGAAATAATAGGTGGGCAGTTCGAATCCCTGGCAAGATGGCACAAAAATCTGGCAAAATAACAGCTGATCAGGATCAAGATAAGATGCAAGCTCCTGCCATTGAGCCCTCAGGCCTCTCCAGTGTATGGCTGTGTGTTTGTGTATGGTGTGTTTGGATGGGTTAAATGCAGAAGACCAATAAAGTAGTATTCTATTCTATTTGATTCGATTCTAATTTATAAAGAACAATTTGAAGCAGGGAATTGGGAGGTAGTGACGCAGCATTTGTAAGTTTGCTGCTACCCTATGGTTGTCATGGTGTGGACTTCTGTGTCTCTCTTGTCTGGCCCTAGTGTTTTCCCCTGTCTGATTATCTGTTGATTTGCCTCACCTGTGTGCCTGTGTGCTTTGTGCTACCCGCCTGTTTCCCTGCCTGCTACCTGCCTGCCTGCTTGCCTGCCTGCTTGCCTGCCTGTCAATACTCTTGAGAAACAATAAACCTTTGGAAGCAACTTCTGCGTGGTCTGCGCTTGGGTCCTTCACTTACCTTCACCTGTGACAATGGTTTGAGTCAGTGGAGGGCAGATTGATTTACCCTAAAATAAAAAAAAATCCTTCATCCAGATTTTAACATAATCAACTCCCTAACATTTATTTTCATTGGATGAGCTTAGTTCTGAAATAAAATTAAAACCTAATGGAGACTTCTCACCATAGCCAATATTTACACAGCTAGAAGGTCTTATTTAAACTCAAATGATAAAGATTCAACAATGAAATGAACTAGTTAAGCCTATACCCAAACTTCAATGTAACTATATACATATATAATACAACAGGGCAAAATCAGAACAACATGTTACAAAACTTTTTTTCTCCTTTTTTTCACTTTGTTAGGTACATCCAACAGCAACCTGAAAATCCATATGCACAGTGTATCAGTCATATATTTCTTTATTTTTTTATTTCTCTCTCTCTCTCTCTCTCTCTCACTCTCTCTCTCTCTACCTACCTACAACATCAGTCTCCTGTTTCCCTTGGCAAAAACTCTAACAAATTCATCCAGTTTTTACAACCTCACAAGCAGTGCACATATCCACAGACTGAGAGTGTAGAATCGCATTCGCTGGTTTCAAGACACCAAGCACCCACACTAGAAATTTGCCAATTAGCACTGTAACAAGCATCAGTAAGATGTCTCAATATTTCAGTGGACATATACTCAGCATCAAGATGATGCAAGTCAAGCAACCCAATCAGATGCTCCTCTGGCATGGAATCACATACAAACCAAATCATTATGGACCAAGGAGAGTGCGTTCACCCATGAGAGACCAGTTTCATCACAGCAGTTTAGCTTTGATGATGCCATTTTCTCACTCTACAGCACCTGCACTCTGTGGGTGGTAGGAGCAATGGTGACGTATCAAAACCCAAATAGTGTGAAACCTCTGACAGGGCTTGACTTACAAATTCTGGTCCGTTGTTGTTGCTGATGACTGTTGTTGTTGAGTGCCACACCTAGGAATAATTTCAGTTAGTAGCGCCTTAGCCACTGCGCTGGCATCCTGTTTGGCAGATGGAAAAACTTCAACCCATTTACTGAACATGTCAACAATAACAAGACATCATAAAATGATCAGTTTGTCTGGTGGTGGATGGCCTGCAGGTGGCATGTGAATAGCCCCTGAGGCATTGTTAGCTGCACAAACAATACATTTTCTGCAAAAATCTTGTGCAAACACTGAAAATCCCTGTGTGTACCACACAGACTTAATAGCATTACATATTCCCCCTTTGCCCACGTGATCTCTTCCATGAGCTAATTTAGTGTAACAGTGGAAGAGAGCGCGTGGCAAACATGGCTTGCTATCTGCTTGATTTATCGCCAGATTTTGTCCAGAGAGCACATTCCTGTGGGGTAGAGAGTGATTGGAGGATAGAAACATCAGTGTAAGGGTCCA
>LKNJ01004264.1:7805-41718 GCA_002120245.1 Maccullochella peelii | reverse complement strand
GTGTGTATATATATGTGTGTGTATATATATGTGTGTGTATATATGTGTGTGTGTATATATGTGTGTGTGTATATATATGTGAGTGTGTATATATATGTGCGTGTGTATATATGTGCGTGTGTATATATGTGCGTGTGTGTATGTATATGTGTGTGTATATATATATATGTGTGTGTATATACACACACTTAGAGACTGACTTGGAGACCGTGTGTCTGATCTAATTTGTCAGCTCTTCTCTGCTAATTATTATGGTATTGGTTGACAGTCTCGTCCCTCCCTCCCTCCCTCCTCTTTCTGCCCTCCTGCACTCTGTTCTTTGTACAACACCACAGAGGAAATGTTGATTTTAATCACTAGGCATAATTAATTACCATCCTCCCTTGTTAAGAAAATAAAAGCCTCACAGCCACATAGTAATTGGCAGCAATTTAATTTGTGGTTTACTTTAGGTGAGTTTTGATGTCTGTGTGCGTCTGTGTTCAAGCGGGTGAGAGGATGTGGTATGTAGGTGTGTGTTTGTGAAAAGTGCAATTTTCAATATGTTTTGTAGGTAAAACATGCAGTCAGAATATTATCAGGGAATCCCAAGGTCTTGAATGCCCTTGAATTTTCAAACATAATGAATAAATGTGGCCATAAAACTTTATAAAGTGCTTCAATAGCTAGAGAGTGTTCAGTATTCAGTATTCATAACACAGTAAGGTAATAACAATGATGAACAGGCTTTGGGTTTCAGTTTACATTCAGTGATGGATTTGGGAGCTTTAGATTGCAGTGAGGGCTTTTTACAGGTAGTTAAGATTCCATTTCTGTTTCCCAAATGACCTCCATTTCCAGAGGGTCCTGAGCTTCAGCTTTACTCATTTATTGCTCCATCCCCCATCATAAGGTGCTTCACTACACCACTAAGCATGCATCTGCTGTGCTGCCACTTATTTGCATGTGCTTATAAATCAGTGGTTTAACACAACAAATGCCTCAGAATCAGTTTGAGATACTTTATTAAGGAATTCAGCCGAGTGAGTGCTGCTTAATTACCAGTCATCCTTTGCACCTAGTGTTGGTCCATTGTAACAAAATTACAAGAGCAAGTGGAATATATGGAGCCCCACTACCAACAAAAGGAAGTAAAAGATTGTTAAATAAATTAATAAATAATACTGTTGATTAAATACTGTAAGTTAAATGGAGTATAAAAACAAATTTAAAGCGTTGTACTTAGAAATCTTTTTTATTGTTTTCCTTTACCGACCTCTGAGTAGTATTAGGCAGCTAATTTTGTTAGCGTTAGCTTGCTGGCTAAAATGCTTTAGCTACTGTTACAAGAGTTTATAAAGGGATGCTACGGCAGTATGCAGTACAGCATATGGATGATTAAGTCTCCATTTAAATATTTAACTAACAAAATTATTTATTGATGTATTCCCTTATACTTTTGACTTGTCTGATAAACTTTTATTACATTTTGTCAGTTTAGGGTCTTCATACCATACACTGACCATCAAATATAGGAGGATAGCGGAAAAAACCCCAACCCAAAACATTCTTTTCTACTGCATCTATCCATTTCATACATGAATATTGTTGTATAATCTTCCACTCTTTGAAGACCAGGAACATCTTAACTGCTGAGAATCTTTGATATTGCCATCCAAAGACCCCTGTCCATCAAATGTAAAGATAGTTTTAAGCAATAAGATGTAGCATGTATCAGCTATTGGCTAAATCTATGGCCAATGGCCTTTTTGTAGCCAATTCAAATCAGCAAAATAAGTGCCTTTTATATTTTTGCCTCATCAACATTCATTCAGTTACATGGGGTGCACTTTGTGTGCCTCCAGTAGTTGCCAAGGAACTAGCAATATGGGACTTTATTCGCTTTTGCCTGCGCAATTACCTACACACCATAAAACAACTTACCTGCAGCGCTCCACTGACTTTTCAGCAAATATCTCTTGGGTATATGTTTCGTGTAAAGGCTTTTAAATCCAGGGGTATACCAACAAAAGTGCAAAGATTGTTTCTGTACTAACCCAGCTTCATTACAAAACGTTTAAAGAAGAGTTATGTATTTACAGGTTCATTCACAGACAGTTCCTGGTGTCTTAAAATGTGTAAATTAGACTGTGTATAGACCTTGATACTGATGAAATATCGCCAGGCTTTACATACATCACTGAGGCTGATGCTATGTTTTATGAGTCTGTCTGCAAGTAATGTATGTGTTGAGGTGTGTACATGTATGCGTGTGTGTGTGACAGAGCCTGTCTTTGCAGCAGCCATGCTTTGGCAGGTTGTACTTTTCCCCTCAGAAATCAGCCGCTCTCTGAACTGTTAAATCACACTAGAAGCCAACCTTTGAGAAGAAAATTAATTACTTTCCCTCCACCGCCGCCTCCTCTCATTTTTTCCACATTAACCCTCTCTCGTTCCTTTTCACTCTCTTTTCTTACACTCTCCATCTTGATTTTCTCTCTTTCTTATAATAGTGTTGAATAAGTTTAGCCACAGGTGACGTTTTTAAAACTAACAGTGAAATGTGCCATTATGCATGAAGTCTTGTTCCTTCCTTTCAATGCCTTGTTTGAAGGCTTTGATACTAGATTGAGTGTTTGTGACTGCACTGTTCATTCGGGTCCTGTTTTGGCAGGAATGCCTTGCCTGCAAACTGCAATCATTAGGTTGTCAAGTTTTGCAATCACAATGGAGAGCATGCTTTGAAATCAATGAAAGCTGCTCTCCTGTTTTCTGTTGCATTTGTGTTGGATAGTGTCAAGTGGAAGTGTCCAAGATAATAGATCACAGAAATCCACTTCTCAGCTGAAGATGCTGCCATTTATCATCATATTTGTCCACGACATTGCACATGTAGCAGAATCTGAAAGAAACAGATACTCTAGCCTGAACATTCGTCATTCACCTTATTTGCGCTTTGTGCTCAATGATTCTCACCTCCCTGCTTTCTCTCCACCCTTTCTCTCAGGTTCAGATAGAAGATGTGGAGAATGAGGGGAAAAGGTACGCCCTCTTTCTGGGGCTGCTGGAGGCTGCACAAAAGTGGGAGGACTTTCAGCTGCTCATGCTCCTTCTACAAGCGTGGCCGCCCATGATGAAGGACGAAGTGTAAGACAAATGTCTTTATTTTTCTTCACTGTTCTTTGATTCTTTCAAGGTTAAAGCAATAGTTTGCCATTTTCGGACTTCTTACTTTACTTCTTACCTTCGGGGAGAGCCTGGCTAAGCTAAGCAAATGGGCTGCTGGCTTTAGTCTATATATTTAACGTACAATTATGAGAGGGGTAATGATTTTCTCATCTAACTGCGAGCAAATAAGCATATTTCCCAAAATGTCAAAACTATTCCTTTAAGCACCTCTAGTAGAGTAATTACTTAGTAATTGCTTAGTTGTTAATTTGCTTGCAATCCCATGTTTACAGCTCATTAGCAACTATATCATTCACACATTCATACATACAGGATTTAAAAAAACTCAAATATATATTTTATAGGCAGGTTTTTGGAGATAGAAAATGCAAATATCCTGTTATTACAGATTGTGTGCAGAATACCAGCAGTGTAGCAGCTGAATTACTTTCTTTCTATCCTCTCACCTCATTTAATTCTCTCTTTTAACCTCTTCTCTTAATGCATTGGTGCCCTCTCAGCATCTTCAGTAAATGTCAGTTTTGAAGTTAAAATGTAAAATGAGTGCTATTTCACTAAGTTTAGGGTCAAAGCAGCCTCTTATCCATGCCTAAACTAAGTGATGATGAGTGTGTTGTGGTGCTTAACAGTCAACCACAGACACTTTTAACAGGGTTTATACTGTAGTTTGTTAGTTAACAAAATCAAGGACACATGAATATGTTGACATTTTAATGGGCTGTGTTCTCATTTTGTTAAGAGTGGGAATGGAGAGTAGTGCCTCTAATCGCTCAGGTGCACGTATTGTATATAGACTTTTAGAGTTGGAAATATAAACGGGTGTCTTCACAAAGCTTCAGGCTCTGGGCGTCTTGCAGCAGCTTGTGTCTTATGAGCCTCAGCAAGTGTTGGCTTTATTATCGATAAGTGCCTAATGATGTGATTGTTCTTCTCCGGCTCCATTGTTCTTGATTAAAAGGTGAGCAGTGCTCTGAGGGCCGCCGAGACAATACAGGGTTATGCAGTCGGGAGTTTATCCTTCCAGCTCAATCAAAGCAGACTGTTTTCGATCAGCAATTTAAAGTAGAGTTCTTCTCTAGTAGTTGTTAGAAACTCACAAGTACGTAAACAAAGCTGTCTATAAGTGTGTGTGTAAGTCAGCTTTAGAGACTCTGATGACTTCGTTGGTTTGTTGATGAGCAACATTTGCATGTGTTCATTACTGATGCATCAGTTAAAAGGTCAACACAGCATGCCCGAAGGGATCCTTGCTCTTTCAATCTAAAATAATATTTTCGAATATTGTGCCAGGATATAGAATATTTTGTCTCTCTCCATTTGATCACTATGTCAGATTAGGGGATCATGGTCCTGCTGTGACTTCCCAACCTGCCTGTAAAGGTGATCAGGCAGGAGGGGCCAGAGACAGACTTCCAGGATCAGGAATGTCAGCGATAATGGCATCATTTGCGATGTCGTAGACGGTGTCAAACTAGGCGAGAGAGGGCAAACAATTCTGACATGCTAGTCTTTCTGTCGGGTACCTGAGGAGCCACAAGAACAAAACTAAATTCAGGAACTAAATCAGGAACTTTTGTGCATCCCTGTTTGCATAATCACCACATCTGAAGAAGTGTGAAGATTAGGCAAATAAGACTAATAACGTATTAAAAGTCAGTTTTTCTTTGTGTTTACTGTGGAGAGACTGATGTTTGAATGGATGTAATGAACAGATGCAGAGGTTTGATTGGTTATTTATTTCCGTTTTAGAGCATAAATGCACTGAAACAACTGGCAAAAATGCTCTCCATATGTGCACGCATGCTTTCCCCAGTACTGTTTATTGTATGAATGAAGCTGCACACAAGTTGTAGCAGCCGCGGTGACTTTGCTTAACCAACCAGCAACGTTCAGCACAGCAAACTCTGTTCCAATAGTTCCTGGGACAGCAGAAAGTACTACAGCTGAGGTACTAAGTTTAGTCCCTCTGGTCAAAATGCAGGTAAAGCTCCTGAAATGTTTTTTTTTGTTTGTTTGTTTGTTTTCCCGCTACACAGGATAAAAGACTTTGTCGGTTCAGGCCATTTTCAGGCTGCTCTTGTATCGTCTTGATTCAACGTAAGAGAAAGCTGCTTAGTGTGGAGGTGGAAATTACTGGAAGGGAGACTATTAAAGCTTTCAAAATAAGAGGGAAAAGTGTTTTTAGAGTTGTGGCAGTGTAACAAACAGAATGAAAGGAATCAGGAGCAAGTGTGAAAATGGTTATTACTACTGATTAGTAATGGACAATAGTATCGTCTCTGGGTTTGTGTAAAGCCTGTGTGTTTTCTGGCTAGTACCATTCAACTGAGAAGCAGTAGGAGAGATGGGATTAGGTTTGGACGACACAGCTGCTTCAAGTTCACCCCCGGATTTCACTGACACTCCACTGACTTTGTGAGTGCAACAGCTATAGTCAAACCATCACTGCTGGGACAGTCGGCTATAATCATCTGTTTTAACTGCAGGCTGAGCTGCTGTACTGTATTTCGGATTTAAATGCAAACATAATGCTGAGTACAAACTCTGCTTCTGATTATGGATTATGTTTTTTTCCCTGTCTCTTTAGTCGTCCTCATTTAAATTGCTCAAGTTAATTTGCTTCAACATGCATACATACACTAACTGCAGCACGCTGTAATCTGCCTCTTTGAAGCACAGAGCCCTGAAATGTAGGTCTGATCTGTGATCAGTGTGCATTTTATTTAACGGCTGCTACATCCGGCAGACATAATTTGGGACACAAAACTCAGAATAACTAATAACCTTCAAATGCCTCATTTAAGATGTTCTGTTAAGACTTGGGGGCCGTATCTCTTAGTGTGCGAGACACATGGTTAACCTTAACTATTAGTCTGACTCAGCATTTAATCTGAGTCAGATGGTTGGGATGGAGGTGTGTTTACTGTGTGTGTGTGTGTCTGTATAGTGGAGATTTGTTTCTGAAAGAGGCTGTTTTGGGAGCTATATTGAGATGCATCTGAAAGGCTTATCCTTTAGTCTGTCCGCATAAACTGAGTCATGATTCAAAGCACGAATGGAGGCTGGCTGTGACTCACACTGCACCCTGTGACAGATTTGGCGAGCACACAGTAGTACATAGTCGCATGCAGCAGTACCTCCCTGTCCCCCCTGGTAAAGCACAGGAAGCAGCACTGTGCCAGCAACACAAGTGGACTCTGTTTTCTCCCATGGCTGCATCTTTCGAAGGTGAAGCAGCTTGTCAGGACAAGACACCCTGGTAGCTGGATGGAGAGCTGCCTTTCTCACTGACAGTCACACACAGGAGCCCTGCTGTTCTCCCTGCTGTCTTTCTCTCTTCGCGTCCTCTTTTCTATCCACTCTTCTCATTTGCAAGCTCTTTCTATCACACACACCCTCCTCTTTTGCAGATATACATAGGACATAGGACAGATAGGATCTTAAATTTACCAGAGGGCCTCCTTCTTCTAACACGCTTTCTTAAGACTCACTTCAAGAAGGCTCATCTGACATCAGGCTTCATCCACTTTCCTTTGTTTTTCTCATCATATAATATAAGGATTTATCAGCATGTCACCATCTACCCTTTATCATGTTAAAAACACCCAGAGTTCATCAGATTCCTCCTCTCATCTCCAATATCCTCCTTTTCCTTCTCTGTCTGTTCATTATTTAATGCACTGCTCATCATGAAATCACATACCTAACTTCCTGCTGTGCTAGCATGTCGACACCTATTTTTTAACCACCATTCTGACTAAGGTTAAAGTATTTACAGCCTCACCAGGGCTCGGATATGTGATTTGATTCCCTTTTTAGGCTTGACGCAGATATAATGAGGCCTTGGCTTTGCATTAACTACAATCTCCATAGCCACTAATATTAGAGTTAGCCATCAGTTATAAGTGGCTCTCATATAGCATTTACTCCTTGCCATGCTAATGATAATACCAATACAATTAATAATTTAAACAGGATCCATCCGTCAACCAATATCTAATTAACATAATGAGTCTGTGCTTCCATGACTTATATGTATTAATAAAGATCAATGAAGGTCCTATTGCCTTAGCATCATTGGCATTTGCCAGCCGTTGTGAGAGCTAATCACTTACTCTGGAGGCATTAGCAAAGGTCTTGAAGACCTCATAAAGAAGCGTGTCAACAAAGTGACGTCTGTCACGGCTGGCAGCTGTCCCCTGGTGTTCACAGAAAGAGAGAGAGAGGGAAAGTGCAGCATGTAGGTGTTAAATATTAACTACAGAAGTATTGTGGTCAAACAGCTTTCCTCTTCACTTACATGTCAACGTCAGAATTCATTACGTCGTCTGCAAACCTCCTGATAATTCTGTCAGGGCTCGTGTCAGCCTGTGATTTGAAGGATTCAATTCAGTGTTATTTATATAGTGCCAAATCATATCAGAAGTTATCTCAGGGAGCTTTTCATATAGAGCAGGTCTAGACCGTACGAAGGTTTATAAGGAAGGTTGATGCTGTTTTTCTTATGTGGCTGCTGTGTTTATATTATTCATAATAATAATAGTACATTTTCATGCAATATGGTGTACATACAGTAGTTAGAATATGACTGGGTCACAGCAGCTAACAGGATTACCATCTGGTGACATAGGAATTTTGGAATAACATTACAGTCATATACCATGTTGTAATATTGTTTTGGTTTTACTTCTGTATGTGTACTTCTGTTGTCTGAAACACACTCATATAGCAGATATACTTGTGTACTTCACATGCTTACTCTTGTATTTACCAGTCTATGTTCCTCTCTCTACGATCACCTCAGAAGATACAGGACCTCAGCAGACACACACAAACACACACACACACACATTCATATTCACAGGTCTGTCTTGCTCTCTGTCAACAGGGCAGAGTCCGAGCGCAACCCCTGGGTGGTGCTGACTTCGGCCCTGCTGACCCGATGCCAGGGGTCAGAGGTCAAATTAGACCTGGGTCAGCAGGTTGTGACCATGGTGCGATCCCTCTATAACACCAAACAAAAGCTTCCTGCACAGGTAAATATTGCAGCATGTTACCCACAGCAACATATTAGCATCAGCTCAGTGCTTTTTGCACTGTACTTTAGACACTAGCCGCTCTTTGATATCTGATGGCCCCTAATGCTATTCATGCCCTGCTGAGCACCATGGACGTGGTAAGCCTAATGCCATTTGGTATGTCTAGCTCCAGCTGGCTGTGATATTAGTTTAGCGCTAATGCTATTCAGTGTGAATAGGCTAGTGTCTGCCTGGCTGTCTAATATTAGTGTGGGAAGGGGGTGGGAGGTGGAGAAGGAGGCCTTTTACTCTCTTCTGAACAGCTTTAATTTGAATCTGCTGGAATGAAACCGCCAGAGCATGGGGGAGTCAGATTGCATTGTGATATCCATATATGACTGGATAGGACTGCAACAGGACTGTCTGCTGTGTGTGTTTGTGTAGACCTTTTTAAAAGTATTATGTTCCTGCATGTCTGTACAGTATATGCACATCGATTAACCTTCACTGTTCCTCGCCTACTCTCTCCCCTCTGTCTCCTGCTCTCCTCTTTTCTTCTCCCTTATTCTTTTTTACTCTGTCTTCTGATTACATTTCTCCTGTTTTCATTCCACTTTCTTTCTCCCCTTCCTCCTTTCATCCATTCATCCACACATCTATCCACCCCCCCGCCTTTCTCTCCCTCTCTCTCTCTTCCTCTCCAGTGTATCAGACACATAGCCACCCTGCTGCTCCAAAATCAGCTGAGCCTCCAGCAGCCTGCACTCAAATTGATGGCTGAGAGTGGTGATGAGCAACTGCTGCAGCTGACCCTGGATCAGATCAACGGCATGACGGCAGTAAGTGTCATTGTAACAGTCTGCATGGTTTCATATTCAAATGCAGACCAAGAGGATTGAATGCAGTTTGAATTCAGACATTTTTTTAAATAATTATTTAGCCACCGAAACTTGAAAAAATTGGTGAAATCTGAATCTGTTTACAGTGATATACAGTGAATAGCAGCAAATACACTAACATTTGAGGAACTAGAAAAAATTGGGGATTTTTGTTTGATAAACGGCTTAAATGATGGAATCAAGTATCAAATTTGCCATCAAGTAATTTTCTGTTAATCAGATTATCCAGTGGTTCGCGACCTGTTTGTCTTTACAAATTAAGGACCCTGGATCCTTTACAATGCAGTCATGTCTACTTGTGACAATTCATCACAGTTTATGGCCTTGTTGTGAACATAAGTTGTTAAACATGCAAAGAGTGATTTTTCCTTCTCGAAAAAGGCCTGAAGAGAAGTATCATTTATCTCACTAGAAGAAAGGTCTAAGGAAATAAACATGATTTTGTGAAACATATATTTTTTCTTCATTAGTTTAACCATCTGGTGACCCCTCAGATTTGTCTTGTTGGGAACCACAGGACTAATCAATCGATCTACTAATTGTTTCAGCGATAATAGCTGTACACCACTCGATTTATTGAGGCTTTAATGCCTATTTTCAGTCAGTAGGTAACATCTAACGTCATCACAGTTTCTTCTGTCTGTGTATTAACAATATTCTAGCAGGCCTCAGAGACTAAACAAGTGCATATACTGTATTAAAAAAGTGTGAGTCAGAATAGAAAAGGTGGAATAGAAAAAAAATCAAGAAAAGAGACGACTGATGAAGATGAAAAACCTCTAAAACCTCTTTTCTGTCGTAAGATAAGAATGACGTTCTCCAAAAGAATCGTAACATTCAAGTAAGCCACCGTTCATCCACTTGCTAACTGTCCTCCTGTTTTGTGAAGCCACAATCAGATAAGAGAGTAATAGTTTAAGACTGTGTGGGCTGCTCTCCACTGTATCCCGATCAGATAAGCAGTTGTCACAAAGTAGGCCTCTCAGACCCAGAAGACCCTCTCTGTGTTCCTGGATCAGATAAGAAAAATCCTCTCTATTAAGTGGCAGAGCCCCCATTAAATGAAACATTAAAGCTCCTATATCAGCACACCTGAGCAGCACACTGCTTTTATCCCACAGAGAAAATAGAGCGGGACTGAGAGAGGCAGAAAGGGTGTTAAAGGAGGTAAGAGATGTGAGAAGAGGAAATCAAATGGAGGGGGGAAATGGGTGTTGAGATAGATAAATAGGATGAGAAGGGAAATTAAAAAGACAGATCATATGTGTGAAAATGTAAAGTTAGAATGACCAAGACAGAGGTAGAGAGGACAGCAGGGTGCACAGCCTGACTGGAGAGGGGGTGGTATGGGAGGAAAGACGGAAAAGATAAATCAGGGAGCGTTAGAGAGGGGGTGTATGAATGGAATAAGACAGGTAGTGTGTCACGCTGCTTTGAGAAATAATCTCGTCTCTGCCACCTAAGAGCTGAATGAGCAGGGGCATGTTTGGAGCAGCACAGAACAGTGTTCATCTGAAGATAACATCAGCAGAGACGGAGAGAAATCGTCTTACATCTTATACATCTGATGACGTGTTGGCTTGCTGCTCACTGTAGAGTTGTATGCATGTGGGTGTGTACTGTTTGTCCATGTGTGCCAGTGTGTATCTTTTTCTCTTTCTTGTGTGTATGTTTGTTTTGAACTTCAGTGTTTCTGATTGCCTGAGACTGTTTTAAAAAGGATCTGTTCACCCAAATTACATTAAAAAAGGAATGCTGGCTATTAGATTTTATGACGTGAAAATGTAGAGTATTTCGGGATGCTCTGATCCAA
The DNA here is from genome assembly GCA_002120245.1 of Maccullochella peelii. Taxonomy (NCBI): domain Eukaryota; kingdom Metazoa; phylum Chordata; class Actinopteri; order Centrarchiformes; family Percichthyidae; genus Maccullochella; species Maccullochella peelii. Next base: position 30,820 of record LKNJ01004264.1, on the reverse strand, counting down.
CCTTTTCTTTCCCGATATCGATTCTGACACCTCAACTCAGGGTATGTGCCAGCGATACCAAGCACCAGTCCAATACCAGTGCTCTCTTTTCCCCAAATTTAAAATCTGTATACCTAACTGCTTTGGCCAGGGCTTGCTGTCAACAGTTTTACGAAGTATTTCCAATTAAGATCTCAGAGACAGATTGCTGAAAGCCTGGACAAATTAAACCAAACTAACCGCATGGTTTGATACCACTCAGGTCTGTAAAATGTTTGTTTTTTTGGGTGAACCAACACTTAAACATGATTGAGTAGTTCACTGATCTTTTTCTTTTTTTTGCTCTCACATTTTTCACCTTCAAGACCAAATTCAAGCTGATACAAGAGCACAGCACTCTGAGGCCTTTTATCAGATCTACAAATAGCCAGGACTTGTCAGCAGCTAGCCATTAGCAGATCAGTAGATCTTATCTAGGGAGGATCAGAAATAATTGATTTTTGCTCAGCTTGGCTGATCAGAAATTCGGGTGAGCGCACTGAGGAAGCTTAACTGTTAACTGACTGTTGTTTCTATTAAATGACTAAGCGTTTCATTGAGGTTTGCTCTTTTGTCACAGTTAGTTTCACTCCAACATACTAGGCTAAATTAATTTATAGAAAACCATATGAAAGGTTTCCTATGTGTCACTCTTCATTTATTCATGTCTAAACTAACAAGCCTGAGATTGATTTTGGCGACAATGCACCATATATTTATCAACTCTACAAAGCACAGTGGTCTTGATTAAATACATAAAAATAACATGTCACTCTGAGTGATAGGCAGGCCTTATCTTCAAGCACTGCCCCACCGGTGTGCATTCCCCGGCACTCTGCTCTGTATCTGATGTCGTAGTTTACTGTGCACATTGTTTTCCCCAGTATCAACACATTTTTCTTTCTTCATAAAAGAGATGCCCCTGAGATCACAGTAAAAAAAAAAAAAAAAAAAAAGAATTCTGAAGATTAGTTTTTAATTAAAACGGTTTTATAGAAAACCACTTGATACAAGAAGTAAATGAGAAAAAGTAATTTATTTGGCTGTAGTATGAGATGTGTGTTCATTTTGCTTCACATTTCCTGTGTTTTGCTTCGCTGAGGGGACCACAGTGGGCGTAGTAAAACAGGAGGAGGGAGGAAAGAAAGAAAGGAGTGGGAGAAGACTTGAAAGGGAGACAAAGAAGTAGTAGATAGGGAGCAGGTAATGAAGAAGAGGTTGTATTGTTCTTAATGATGCAGGAAAAAACTGTGCAGGCGTGCAGGCTTTTATTTCTTTTTACTGGGAGCAGAAACACATGTGGCCTCTCCTCTCCCTTTTCCCCACTTTCACTTCCTTCCTCAAACTCCCTCCCTCCCTTCATTTCTTCCTTTCCTCTCCTTCCTTTTCCACTCCTCCTTGTGAAGATGTATGCACCATGGAGGAGCAGAGGGGAGCAAGGAGCCAGGGGTTAACACCAGCCTGACTAATGTTAGACAAAGATAAGGGGCTGATAAGAGCTGCCCTGCCAATATGAATGAGCTGTCAGTACAACGTACAGCATACATAGATAAGGCACACACATACACAGCTGCAGTCCACACCAAAGTTTGCTGCAACAAAATGTTCTTGCAGTCCTTGTGTATTTTCACCTTCTTTTTGTCTTTCGCTCTTCCTCGCCACTCTCTTTCTCCATCAGATTTTAATTTAATTAAATCGACTGTTCGTTAAGCCCCAACCCCTAGCTACGCCTGTCAGGCTTTCATTTCCCGAATGGCACAGATGTAGTTTACAATGATAATTTGGCAGATTTACCACCCGAAATTCTCAGTAATTTTTGATATAATGGGTCCTTTATTTTGGAAGGAGGTCAACAAAAGCAGTTTTCTCATTTTCTAGCCGACGACCTTCAGTTTTTCCATCTGAAACGACGACTACTGCACAGTTTATCAGCTGTGGCTAGCTAGCTAATTAAGCTAACATTAATTCCATGAATTGGTTGAAACGCTGTCTCTACTTGACTTTTTAATGTTTCCAGCTGACTGTAAGAGGAGTATTAAATATACACTTGATGGCTACATAGCCTACATGATATCGTGCTGAGGCTAAAGCATGTGAAAAACATGTCCTAGGCAAAAAGTTATCATCCCAACCAGTTAATGATTCATGTAGAAAACATAAGGAACAGAATTGTTCTTATATTGCAGTGTAGAACTAGTTTGTACTAGTATTATAAGTATGATAAGGAAAAATGTAAGATCACACTGTGATCTGACACTGCTTAGCTTACATACTTGTTTGCATTTTCAAACCATATATTTTCACTTGTAACATAATGTATTGAGGCTTTTAGGATGAGGACTAACCAATGCAATCACGTTGGCTGGGGTTGATGGAGTGTACACTTCCCCAAATCCAGTAAAGAGCAGGACAGAATGGCTAACGTTAGCCTAAACTTTAATAGCATCCAGACCAGCTTCCACACTGAGGGGAAATAATAGTTAACATAACTTGTAAACTAAAGTAGTTAGTCAATGATATACTAACTAACTCCTGGCCTTGGAAGTAACGCTAGGGAACTACTGTAGGAAGAAACTAGTTAGCTGGATATGTGAAGAATTGTAGTTTAGGTTAGAACAGATAAACGCACTGTGTTTTCTATTCCTTACACTTTTCCTCTTGTGCTAAAAAGGCAAAAAAATGACACCACCCCACAAACTCTTTAAATGCAGAGTATCCCTCTTACTACACCCTTACTATGACATATGGAGAAAGCCAAAGTTTGACAGACCTGCCATGCCATGGCCTCTCCAAAGAATCACATCTTGTCCATCTGCCCAGTGGAGTGAAGACAAGAGGCGTGTGTGTGCATGAGTATGTGATTGAGTGATTATGTGTCTAATTGCTTGTTTAAGAGGGCTTGTTTACAGCTTTTGTGCCATATTGGACCTGTTAATCTAGCTGTGTTTGCATACAACTCAGTGTGTTGATCCCTGATTTGCTCACTGCGTGCATGTGTGTTTGTGTTGGCTCGTGTGCGTCAGAGCCCACTTTTATTTTTATTTTGGCTTCACAGCCTCTTCTTCTGTCACTTTCAATCATGTCTCGCTGTAAGCAAGGGTTGTTTGGTGTTGTGTCTGTGTGTGTGTGTGTGTGTGTGTGTGTGTGTACGTTCAGTTTGGTGCACCACTAAAGCCTGGGGACAGCTAGGATGGAGGGATGGGAAGCGGAGCCTGAGGGAAGGAGAGAAAAGGATGAGAGAAGGAGGGAAGGAGATAGTGAGTGTGTTTGTGTGTGTGTGTTGTCTGGCATTCCAAAGAAGCTTTATGATTTAAATGATAAAAGAAGGCTTGGCCATGCATTATGTATTAGGCATTGTACGTGTACGGTAATTCCAATTAAGCTCTCAGCCGGGTTCAGCTCATGGGGAGAGAGGATGGAAAAAGACATACAGAGGAAATGAGAGACATGCAGAGGAAGAATAGAAAGCAAGGGTGTGAAAAATTGACCAGACCAATCAGGCAACATTTAGCGGCCACTGAAAACATGCCGGAAAGACAACCTTAGCTGTCTTTCACAGGGTGAGACAGCAAGAAATGCGAAGGAAATAACAAGAGCGGGGGGGGGGGTTTGGACATCTTATGGCTGCAGTTTGATGTGTCAGTTCTCTTGTCACGCTGAGTGTTTGTTCAGTCACTCACGGCGCACGCCAGCTGCGAGCACACACACACACACACACACACACATGAGACAGAAGATGCTTCTTGTTTTCGCTTCACTGACAAGACAAAGTGTTGTTTAAACCTTTAGAGAAGATTTGGATGGGCTTTTAACCTGACACACACTAGCACACCTGTGCACAAAAACACATACACCACAGGACAGGTTTTCATGTTCTCCAAGCTGTTGACCTTTGAGAACGAAACGAAAGCATGGTGGATATTATATTCCCTCCTCAATCAGATTCTGTTTGCGATGAACTATTTGTAAAGGCGAGGCCCGGACAGACCGCTTGGGAAACTCAAAAACTCAGAGACGAAGAGAAAGAAGGGTGAGGAGGGAAGCATCACAGGAGGAGGGAGGCAGATTGGATGGATATACAGGTGTGCGAGAGGTACAGCAGACTGGATTGTGAATCGACTTCAGTTTGTAGTGTAGTTGGGCTGCAAATGTCATACTTAAATCATGATATAAAAAATGTGGCAAAAACGCATTTAAAATCAAATTGGTCAGTCTGTGCTCCACTGAGAGCAATTATAATTACATGAGACCAAACGCTGCATCTATATAAAACTAAAACCTTAATAATTAATTTTGCTGTAATTAAAAGGAATTATTTTCAGTCAGTTTGTGAAATATGCTTATTTGCTTTCTTCCTGAGAGTTAGATGAGATCATCAATACCATGTCTTTAAAAAAAAAAAACGGAGCTGGAGCCAACAGGAGGTGCGCTTAGCTTAGCATAAAGACTGGAAGCAGGGGGAAACGGCTAGCCCACATCTGTATGCCAAGATAAGCTAATTGTCTCCTCGCTGTAGCTGCATATTTAATGGGCACATATGAGAGTGGTATTGATCTCTGCAAGGAAGCGTGCTTCCCAAAATGTCCAATTATTCCTTTAATTACAGCTTGCTTGGAATTATTAATTTAGACAACAGAAACATGCAGAACAGTAATCTCATATCGTCATGATCATCACATGATTCCATTGAAAGTTGATCAATGAAAATATTGAATTATCACCCATCCATACCATGCTTTCATGAAGTTTCACAGTATTAAGAAGTAGAAATGACATATTAAATGACTAAGTTTTGTCCTAGAATAATTATATTTCTCAGTAGCTGCAGAGGAAAAGCATAGCAGGATAATTATGTGTATGCTGTAATTGCAACTTTAGTAAAGAATATAAAAGGAATGATAAAAAGATTTTAGATTCAAGACCGTATGTATAGGTTATGATCATCTGACCTTGGTCATTACACTTGGCTGTCTACCTTATGCTGCGTACTTACAGTAGATGTGAACTTAACAGCAGTGCCTGAAATGTGACAGAGCTGCTCATGCTGTAAAAAGCACATAAAGTTATCTTCTCCGCTCTGATATCGAGATTCCACTCCATCCTTCCATCTCTCTGCTGCTCCTTCACATCTATTTTCAGCTCGACTGTCAATCCAACTGACTTTAAGACTCAAATCTGCTGTCTCTCTTGACACTGTCAAACAGTAATAGTCTGGGAGGTGTGTGCGTGCGTGTGCGCGCGCGCGCGTGTGTGTGTGCGTGTGTGTGTCAGTGGGCATAGAGGACCAGACCTGAGCTCGGGAAGTGCAGGAAAGACAGAATTTGTGTATATTTATAAGTAGTGGGTGTATATTGGGGCTACATGAGATGTATACAGATTTAGAGTGTTATATGTGTTAGTCACACATTGGATGTGATAATGGATGTGTGTTGTTACTTTGCAGCACTCTGCAGGTTTGCGATCTGAAGCATCCACAGCACTGCTGGCACCTGCATTTTCCCTTCCTGATGGTTGATACGGGGACACATTTCAATCAGAGTGAGATAAATATGCTCTGCTTATTATTTTTGGGTGCCACCTGGTAGAGCTCTCTGACCAGTGGTCTCCATGTATGTGCCATGCAGAGCCATGTGTATTCTGTGGGTGTGAGCCCTCATTACTGCCAAACAGAAGGCGATTTCAGTGATTAGCAAGCCATCAGGTCAAATCAAGTCAATTTTATTTGTATAGCCTTTAATCACACTAACAGCCTCAAAGGGCACCACAAGGCCACATTTAACAAAGTGAAAAAAATGAAGAATAATTCCAGTTTATTACATCTTTGGTTAGCCATGCTGACGATGTGGCTCTAGGGATGGCAATGTCGGTCTGTCGCTCCAATACTATTGGATGGATTTCCGTGAAATTTTGTACAGACCTTGATGTCTTCCTCAGGATAAATTATTAGAACTTAAGTTCTCTTCCTTTTCATCTAGCACCATCCAGCAGGTCAAAAATGTTTATTTGTCCATCCAGTGGGTTTAGTGCTGCTAATTAGCAGATGTTACCAGGCTAACACACTAAGCTCAGCGTGTTTAACACAGTTATACCTGCTCAACATCAGCATGTTAGCATACTGATGTTAGCATTTAGCACAAAGCAGCCCTGTGCCTATGTACAGCTTCACAAAGCTGCTAGCATGGCTGTAGACTCTTGGTCTTGTTGTAGTTTTGACATCATTTCTGTGGGTACTAATTAGATTGCATTCACCAAGTTAATAGCCGAGATCTGGATCTGGTAAGGTGGCGACGTCGGTGAAAGAAAGTCCGACAAGACAATAAACACGAGTGGTCAGACTATAAGACTTGTTTTAAACAAATCCCCAGGCTAGCCAAACTTATTTGGTAGCAGGGCTGCAAAACAGTCCAAAACCCAAAGATATTTAGTTTACAATGATATAAACACAGAAAAGCAGCAAATTCTCACAGTGAAAAAGACAAGAGAATGATAAATTAATTAAATGTTTAAACAATTTGTAAGAGAAATTATTACCCAAACTGTCTGTTGTAAACATCCAAATTTGACGTACAGTACCGTGCAGTGAAGGATTTTTACCCTCATTGCAGGTGCACTCACTTTTGGTTTTACTTCCAAAGAATGAGGTTTAGATAATCTGGCTAAACACTTGTCTTGTTTACAGGCTGTCTCATCATCTAAATGTTGTGTTTCTTTGTCAAGTACAATGTTATCACATCCGATAAGAGTGATCTCAAAACTCTGAAGATGAGACCCAAGTTGTAATAAACCAATTATCCTTTTACAAAAACGGATGACAGAAGACTGTTGGGTGGGTGAAAACCTGCAGTTCTTGATGTTTGGACACTATAGAGATGAACTATTTGATCATATTTTGTCCATACTTCTGAGAAATGTGCATTACTTTCTCCTTTATCCATTCGAAATGGATCTTTGTACAAGATTTGTTCTGGGCCTCTGTTGAGGCTCCAAAATCAAAATTTTGAAGCTGAAGTGCTAAGTTGTTTCGAAGTGCCGCTCCTTGGCCCTTGGAAACAGTTGGTGCACTTAAAAATGTATGTATCTGATGCTTTCAGTTCGTGTCTGCCTTTCTCCTCTCCAGCTCGCTCCCTTCAACCTTCTCCATCATACATTTTCCACACTCTTAAGCCCTCCCTTTTCTCGTCTTCCTTTCCCTTAATTCTCATTATTACCGGATGACTCAATAATGTCTTCTCTCTCTGGCCCTACTCCCTCCCCCGGCTTGTCATGATTCATCTGGTCCCGTATGTCAATGGAAGGAAGAAATTAAATTATTAGTCATGCATGACATACTGTATCTCTATAACTGGTATATGTCAAAGGGAGCCAACCCTTTGATACCAAAGCAACCATGAACTTGTATTTAAATGGTAAATGTATCCAAATCCAGAATACGTTTAGAGAAACTTTGAATCTTGGGACCTAGTTTTCAGATCAACAAGGTAAAACTTATTTTATGTGCAAAATGTAATTCCACAAGGGGACAGTGTCATTGTCGGTGACAATGTCTCTCAACTCTCATGTGAGACGTTCAGGTTCACTGATATCCGTCATCACATGAGTGTAGGTATCCTTTATAACAGTTTCAAGTTTTTTAAGGATGAATTGTCCTGCAAGCAGAGAAAAATGGAGCGAGGCAGGCACAGAGATGAGAGGTTTTAGAGGTGAGGGGGAGAAATTCATCCGGGTCTGCTCTCCTTCTCTACTACAGAATAGAAGACATGAACTCCACATTTATAATTGATCTGCCTCAGCTCCAGAAATACCCTGGCAGGGACTCACTGTTGTCTGTGTGTGTGTGTGTGTGTGTGTGTGTGTGTGTGTGTGTGTACGTGCACATATGCGTGTATAGTTGTGCAAGTGCAAGCTTAATAATAGAGACAAACAGGTGAGAGGATGTGGAGGAGATGGGCTGAGTCACAGAGAGACGGCCTTTCAACCCCAGCACTCAGCCTCGCTTCTCTGTGGCCCCTAAACCGTTCACAGCAGCCCCAACGGCATTTAGCTGTTTGAATTTGCATGCAATTCATTGATGTAAAGAGGCGGAAGATGGGATTAAAATCTGACGTAAAAGGTCTGTTTATGGCTGTGTGAACATGTGTTCAGAGTTGTTTTGGTAACTGAGAACATTCCTCTCAAAGAGAAGAAGGGTGTGTGTGTGTTTGAGTGAAGGCACATGCCATGGGAATGGTGGTCAGCCACACGGTCAACACAGAATTTGACCACTCTGACCTCATCAGGTTTCTTCAAGCGTGTAACATTGTAATCGTACACAGCCTCGAAATACTGCTGCAGGAAGCTACATTACCTCTTGTTTCTACAGAGCAGTGTGGCTGGGAAATCTCCAAATCTACCAGCCACTTTCACTGTTTTGTCAGTCAGTGGGTGTTTAGAGTAGAGCAGGTCTGCTGAATTGCAGTTGTTACCTAGCAGAGAGACTGGTTTGCATATTTGCCAAAATTCAGGCTGTTACTCTTGGCATGTCACAGGGATGCAAAAAAAAAAAAAAAAGCGCAATCAGAGTTAAAAAGGAAAGTAAGTTCCTCCTGACTCCATCACCGCATGTGTGTTTAAACTTCCTCCCTCCTGTCTTTTTCCTCCAGGAGACAGCCTCCTCCTGCGACGCTGAGCTCCTCTCGTTGCTTCTGGATGCCGGTCTCCTAGTGGGCTGCGTCTCCTCGGCCCTGTATCCCCTGCTCAGCTCCCACATGCTGTCCCATCAGCAGGAGGGAGGCTGGGACGTAGAGAAAGCTGCCGCTGAGCTGCTGGCAGCGGGCCATGGACCCGAGGCGGGCTCCCTGCTGCTGGCCCACCGTGGAACCCACCAGGCCCAGTTCACCTTCAACTCTGCCTTGGCCGTTCTCAGGAAGTGGATGTGAGGGGAGGACGAGGTGTGAGGAAAAGAACACGGGGGGGCAGTTTGGAGCACCGCCATGGACTGCAGTGATGAAGCAGATTTAGGGAAGGAGAGTGGGAATGTGTTGAGAGAGGAGTGGAATTAGATTGGATTGAGATCTGAAGAAAATTAGCGTGAGGCGAGAATAGGAGTAATATCAGGCCGGTACCTCTGCATTTTGTTCTGTAATTGGGTTTCGGGTTCATCAACTGAAGACACGTCAACAGCAGCTGCAGCGTCTGCCTTGAAGTTAAAGGAGCAGATAGCTTTAATACTGAAACATCTGCTCAATTAGAAACACGCACACACAAATACACAAACACAACCTCTACTGTCTCTCAGTCATGAATGAATGTTGAGACTGAGGGCTGATCAGAAAATGCACTTGCTGTGTACTGTGTCCTATTGTGTGATAAAGTAATTGAGCAGTAGCTGGGAAGCAGTGGGTGGATATTAGCCTATTGTTCCGTGACAGGTTTGCCTCTTTGACGTGCCACCGTTAAACACCCTGCCTCTGCTCCATTGTTTTCCCCCTAATAATGTCTAATTAATTCCTTCCAAACAAATTAGCCCCGCAGCTGCCCCACGCTGTGTATACACGTGTGTGTGTGTGTGTGTGAATGCACAAATATTGTATACGAGCAGCGACACCCCACCATTATCATGTAGAGCAAATGATGAGGAATAAACGTGTATGTTTATGCACACAGTGATGCTGTCAGCATGGTTTGTTTCACTTTATCAAATACAGGTTCTATTCTGTCCGGCCTTTCAGATCTGAAATAAAGAAAACTCTAATGACATGACTATGAGTCTGTCATATTCCATGTCTTTCTTTATAATAGTGGTGGTGGAAAAGTGCACAATTGGGCAACATTGAAGTCCGCGCAATCTTTTCAGTAGACGTCTCAGAGAGTTTTACTTTCTTTTTTAATGACTGGGTTTTATAAAGACTTGTGTTCCATCTCATAATGCATTCAAAACATTTGCATTATAATTACAGCATTTCCACATTGTTCCAAGATAATTACAGCACTCTGACCCAAACATTTATGCTTGCCCTCAAATGCATTTTTTGTTTTGTTACACAATCATTTTAAAGCAGTTTAAGTTAAGTGTTTTCCCTGGTCAGCACGCATGACTCCATAGAGGGTTTGGAGCAAAGGTGAAAGCAGTTGGTTGCTCTGAACCCTCTATGGAGCTGTCACCAAAAGCATTTGTAACCTTTTTTTTCTACTGATAATTGCAAACGGGGAACAAAAAATATTTTTGTGTCTAATTTATCTTGTTTGTCAAAGTGGTGCTGACTGCAGGTCCCCAGAGCAGCCAGTTTTGTTTTGTACGTACACTAAAAAATAAACCTGCCCTATCTCTCTAATGAACAGTAAGAGGGAATGCAGGGTTTGACTGGTGATTAGGTAAGAGACGTCCACCTTTACTACACAGAATTTTTTTGTGTTGAGAAATATTTTATTTAACATTTATTATAATTTTTTACATTTTTAGTTGACGGGCAAATTCACAAAGAATATATTGCAGCCACTGATGGCACCATGAATTGGTGAATCACTTGCAACCGCCATCTTCCCCATCTCCAGTTCCGATTCACAAAAGATATTGCACTAATGATGCCACAGCGCAAACATGCCCATAAAGCTTTGCAGCTGAGTGCAATTTGTCCTTGTTTTGTGTCTGATTGCAGTTATCCATGTGGCAAAGTAGGCTATAAATGGTGACTTTGCGCCAACAACACACATTTTCATACTGCAAGCTACAATCAAAAAGTGATATTCTCCTTCGAAATACCCGCTCATGAGCACGCCTGGCATGACGACACCTTCGCTTGGCTGCAATCGCTGCTGCCATGATCACTGGAAAGTCTGGGTGTGAATACATGCGCTTCATTTACCACCAACTCCCTAAAGATGCTAAAATTTTCACTCCAACTGCGTGTGAACATTTGCTGTGGTGTTTGTGAATCAGACTTTTTGCAATGAGGCCCATTTGCATTGAAAGAGGCCAGTTCTGTGCAAAATGTGTGCATATTCTACCTAGTTTTAATATGTGCAAATAACACCGGAGCACCGATTTCACCCTTTGTGGGTGCTTTGAGAATTAACATTTTCTTTTTGTCTTATTTGTGCAGGTTTAGCGGAATCCTTTTGTGAATTGTAGCTTTGGCACACACCCATCGCTCATAGTAAGAAGCTGACCGAGAAACAAAAAGGGTTTCAGGGCCTTAAAGATTTGAAACCAAGTTTTCAGGGGCTTTAAAAATACTGCAGTCATGTCTGCAACGCGCTTGAGTTGATTATCCAGATGAAGCTCGTTGAAAACTAGCTGTAACTGTTCTTGATTGCTACCTTATGGAATTGTGGCACCAGTGGCTTTCAAGGCCCATTTAAATCTGTTCAGGCAGTAATAAGCAGATCATGTTATTTGCTCGTTAACTTTCTCCTGCTGTATTTAATCCCTTAATTTAATGAATACACTTCATAGTGATTTCAGCAAGGCTTTTCTGTAAAGACTCTGCTTTTTCTGCTGCGTCCAAAGACTAAATAGAAGTTAATTTCTTTGAATCCCCCCATGGTTAAGTTCCTGCTTAATATATTTTGTTTTAGATGCCCTTACCTTTTTGCTCTATGAGTGCACAGTGGCATTTGCCTGCCTGACCCCTCTGTCATTTGCAATACCTTTGGGCTAGCTAAAATAAGAATATATATATTTTTTCAATATTGTGAAACATTCAACAGTAATTCACTTTGGCAGGCAACATTTAAAACAGCTGCTGGAGTGGAGTAGCTCGTGTCAGGCCAGAAATAGCAATATTGCTGTGTTTCAGGCCCGTATATGAGAGATGGGGATATGGCGGTGGGTGGGTGGTTTATATCTCAAACAAGAGCGTAAAGAATCTCCCCACCTGTGGAGGGGTAGAGGAAAATGAGACAATGCTTGTGTCAGTGATGGGCCACATGAAAACACAGTCAGACACAAAGCTTTTAGATGAGCTTTTTGGAGGCCTGGCTGCGTTAAGGAAATGTCAACATTATACCATTAGAGGAAATAATACTGTAGAGATGAATGGGTCAGGTTCACAGCCCTCTACTCATTCACTCATGGCTCTGCCATTTAGTGCGATTCTAAGCAAGTGTCAGACACTGATAGTTATAAAGATGACTGGGCTTTGCAGTCTTAAGAAAATACACTGATGCTCATTCCCTTGTGTCAGACATGTTCTCTCTCTAACCCTGCAAAATGAATTAAATTGGTCCCAGATAGTAATCGACCCAGGTTTGCTCACACCCTTGAGCTACAGCAAGAGTCTGTTTTTAGTCCCGGCCAGCATGAAATCAACTCTTTGTGCTCAACTAACAAGATTACATGAAGCCTCGCTGTAATCAATCTGAACTGTAAAATCCTCCAGTGATCAGGTTGATCTAATCAGCACTAGCAGGCTCAGACCTTTAGCTTTTAACACGGCAACAGAGTGCATGTGAGACAATGTTTGAGCAAAACCTACTGCGCCAGGCTAACATTCAGCCAAAACTACTCGACACACAAGTATACATCTGCGTGAAAGAGAACAGCCCTGAGAACAATCATTTAGATTAATCAAGAGAACAAAAATATGGAGAAATCTCTGAAGGAGGAGAAGGGAGGCTGGTAGAACATGAAGACAGAATTGGATTAACATACTGAAACAGAAAGACAGAGACGTGAGAATAGCTAAAAGAAATAAAGGCAAGGGGACGGGGGAAAATGAGGACCAAGTGGATTAGCACTGCAGTATTTTTTTGGCACGGTATTTTGACCCCTCTTGATTAGCAGAGTTGACCCCCATAAACCCCTGGGACCACTCTTGTGCGTGTTTGCTTAAAATACACTCACACACACACTGAAATACCAAACAACCTCTCAGTCATGTCCACACAGCACTTCCATCTCATTTCTCAGCAGTCTTTCAGCAAGGACACAAGGCGGGGGGGAAATCAAATGTGAAAAATGTGTCACGTTTTCTGTTTTAACCACTCTGATAGCTGTTTTTAATGTTTTCAACTGCAGCAGGCAGCTGTTCAGCAAAAAAGCTCTAAATACTTACTGTACGCTACCTGCCCAGCACCAAATGGCACACAGACAAAGTTAGCGACTAGCTGGTGAAGAAAGTGGAGCATTTAGCCACAATTAAAGAGCCAAATATTGTTCTCAACAACTGGTGGAGACCATAACAAGAGTATTCGCCAGATGGCCAGAAACACGACTACAAAGGAGTGCTAATGTTGCTCTCTGTCTGCTGAATGTGTAGGCAACTGTTTTCTAACAAGTTTCATCATATCAACTTTATAAAATGATAATGTCGATACTGCCGCCAAGTGGCCAAAAATATCAGTTATTGCAGCTTTAACCAAGCAGATTTCGCCATGACATCTGTTAGCCAATCATCTTGTTGCTGTCAGAATTTAAAAAAAAAACACATTTCTTTCTTTGTTGCTATCATCTGTCATTTCTGTGTCCGATTGACCCACCACCACTCCTCCAGGTCCATCCAGTGAGCTCATCAGGAATCCTGCTCCATGCACAATGTTCCTCAGATCTTCACCACCAGCATCTAGATTCCATCGAAGTATGTTCTCATGGTGTGACTGGTGATTTGACCTCAAAGATTCTTTCAGTGATGGTGTGTAAATAAAAATGGATCTAGTGCATTTGAAATGTGTAACCGGTACTTTTGTTGAAAAGAGTTTTGACAATTCTTCCTTCAAAATAGCCTTGCCAACTTTCATTATGAACCCTAACACCCTATAAATCTCTTGTGAATATTAAAACCACCAAGTTTTTTTTTTTCTGCAGAAACTCCATCAAGTCTTGCATAATATTCATGCTTTTAAGAACTCCTAAAAAGTTGATGCTGACAAAGCCATGCTGAGGATTAAAGGGCTCCTGTCTGTTTGTATCTCAGCCTTCAAGTTCCCTTTCAGCTATCCTCTCATGATTACCTGAAATATAATTTCACTTTTATTGACTTCCACCTTGAATTAGCATTTTAGCCAGACCTCTTAACTTACACATTTCTCATTCACACAGAGTAGTGCTTAACGAAGCTATGGCACACACAGATATGGCATGAAAATGGGCAGGACTACTGCTAACATATTGACATAGTAAAAATGAATGATGAAAATTGCAGGGCTTCATTTAAACCTTCTGGATTTCTAAGGGAGTAAAATAGTGAGACAATCTTTCTCCCATGACTTCTTTTCTTCTTATGTATCATTTCAAGAGTTTTTGTTTTCACATAACAGGATCACAATCTCTTTTGGGCTTTGCTTGTGCTTGTGTGTACAGATAGACTGCAAGCAACTCTGGGAAATGTTAAGGTCTGCCTCCCCTACTGCTGGGGTTTGGTAAACACCGTGTCACAACCTGTCAAGTGTCGGCATCCTTATTTATTTTTTTAAATCATCTGTCAGACAAAGCTCTCAGGTGCAGGCAGTGAGCAATCATCGCAATCCATCCAGAAGGTGAGAGAGGGGGGAGAGGAGAAAAAGAATTTGTGTCCCCCCAGGGGGAAGCTGAATGAGACGGGATCTTACAAACTCTCCTCTGCTGAAGAGAGGTTATCTCTTTGAAACAAGGCATTTAACTTGCACCTACGAGTCCTCTGTGGAGTCTGCAATGTGAGAGAAAGAGAAAAAAAATCATGAAAGGAAGTAAAAAATAGTGTTTGCATTCCAGGAAATCCCTCACACGCCGTCTACCTTGTCAACACACTGAATCCTGGGAAATCATTCACCCTCCAAGGATATGTTTGTTCCCTTTACCTCTCTATTTTTCATCCATCCTGTCTTACCTGTTTTTGACCTGCAACCTTGCCCTCCACAGAGTGACTGTCTAGCAACTCCTTTCCTTGTACACTGAAATGTGCACACACACAAACAAAGCCCTTCTAAAAGATACTGTAGGAGTAAGACAGATTTGAAAAGAGAGTTGTATTGAATATAAAGAATGGAAGAAAAATGAATGAGGTGGGAGGTCAGATAAGCAAGGGAGATGGGAAGTGACTGAAGGTCAAACACGATGACTAAAGAGAAAGAAGAGAGCGTAATAGAAAGTCTCGGCTGAAGATAGTACTGCAGGATTTGCATCACATGGGAGGACTTCAGTAAAACAGAATATGAGAGCAGGAGAGTACAAGGACATTGGTGCAGGGCTGCAACCTCTATTAGCACTGCAGTGGAAAAAGGTAAGAGTGGAAATCTGTTTTTACTGACTTCAAAAATGGGTCATAATTACGTTTAATTTTATTTCTTAGAATAAAGAGGATTTACTCTATACCTATTGACAAATTGAGTGTGCTAGGTTGAGTAGGCTCATTATGTATTATTAGGCTCACCAAAAATGATCAATTTCCTTTTTTCTTTCTGTGGCTGGTAGTAGGCAGGAGCTTATTAATCAACTTAAAGGTCCAAGTGTATTAAAGTTCCCCTGAAGAGTTTTCTTGTTAACAAACAAAGTTTATGTTTACAGTCAGTGTTCCTCACCAAAATGCATTGTGTGAATCCAACCAATGGCAGGACTATGTATTGCATGCTCGCAAGATACAAACACAAGGGGGGCCACACCTTTAAGTGCTCATGTGTACCAGCAAAGTGGCAACTTTGTTGAGCTACTGTTGGACTAAGAGAGAGCCAACACCTGTTTGCCTACTTATGCTGAGAATTGTTAAGCCAATTATGTCCAAATCTGTTTTATTTTTAGACCAACCTCCAACAACAAAAACCTGAACAAAGACATCTTTAAAGGACGCTGCTTTGGCTGGCTGCTCCTGGGGCCTACGCTACTGCTAGCCACTGATTCGAGGTAAGCCCCAAACAACCCACCACCAGCCTTCCCTTTCTTTCCTCATTACTATTTCCTTTCACACACATTTTATGTTAGAGAGTGACTGTAGCCTAGACATTGTTAAAGTAGCTGATTGCCGGTCATTACCGTAACATTACTGGGACACTCGACCTGGACCTGTTTTTCCATTCCAACAGATCAAGCTTGGGGATTTTTGCTCTGTGCTAGTGTAGCTGATTAGCTAGTGACATGTGGGCATCCCTTTTTGCAGACAGCAGTACTTGAAGTTGTATTTCGCTCTCCAAAGAATCACATGTGCGAATCTGTTTAGAAAGGCGTGTGTATTCAGAATGTAGACAAACCATGCTGTATTGACTGTCACTAAAACAGATGCCTGTGTGCGGGGTCTTGTCTCCAGCTTGGCTTTTATTGTGTCAGTTTGTTGCGGTAATGAATTTTTGCGAGTGAAGGCTGGTTGTGTGCATTTTGTGGAGGTGTGTTCAAATCTTTGTTGACTGCCTGTGGGCACTGTATTTGTTAGATAGCTGGTTAAAATGTTTGTCCCTCCAGTAAGTGTTTGTAAGTTGTGGGTCGTGGATGGTGGCTCAAATGTTAGCTAATGTTAGCTAGGATGGCTACTCCTAATGTGAAGGAATTGTGTCAGGCTGATTTTGGATGTAGTAATTTGTGTAAACTTAAGAGAGATCAGTTGCTTTCAGCGGCTCAGTACTTTGAGCTAAATAAGAGGGACATTGTCATAGAAGCCTTGTAACTAGATCCCATGATGAAACAGCGGGAAAAAGAATCAGTAAAAAGATGGAAGGAAATTGATAATGTGAGCTTACTACTAAACCTAATAACTGTCTCTGGAACAAATGACCAATATTGAGAGTCTCTGTGATACTCTTGACATCTTTAGTGTCATATTTGACTTAAAAAAAATCTTTGACTTTAAAAATGTCTTAAAACAAGTGAAACATTTTGCCAGCAGCATAAGGTCCTTCTCAAAAGTTGAAGCATGGCAGAATGAGGCCGATCACAGCACAACTAAGAAGGAAAATGACACTTGATTTGATGAAACTGATTAAATGAGTTGCTTTGCATTGGAGATGTGAATTTAACTCCCACCACTGGTGGAGAGTCTGATGGATTGTGACATTTAATAATAGATCAATATGGTATGGGGATTTTTCACCGTGAATCTATAGAAGCAGTTCTGTGCCGCCTGTGTGAATACTACTGTATGAGAATAATGATGGAAATAAAAGACGCCTTACGCTGCTTTACAAAAACTGCTGGATGTGATAAGACACAAGCAACATGAGGTTATTCACACAAATGTCTCTGCGCTTGAGAAAAGTGTGTCTGTAAGTGTGTTTTATTACATTGAGGATGGAAAAACAAGTCGATAATGGGATGTATTTCACATATCGGCATCAACACCGCATTCTCTTTTATAGTCACGCACACATTCACATTCTCCAAGCTGTTACCAACTGCTGTATGCTTCCCAAACTGGCAGGTTGTTCACTTGTTTAGGAGAATGAAAGAGAGCTGGAGAGGAGGTGGAGAGCTGGTTTGAGACCTGGGACAGAACAGTGTGGGTGGAAGTGCAAAACTGGGGATCCAGAATGACTGAGAGATTGTTTGTGCATGTCTAAGGACAGTGCTGAAGCAAGAAGCAAAGCAGGAGATGGAAGGAGAGAGGGAGAGAGGACGTGAACCGAGCAGATCTGCCAAATCGATATGAGCAGCAGAGGGAGGTTTTTATATATATATATATATATATATATATTTTTTTTTTTTTTTTTTTTTAAATTATTATTATTTATTTATTTTATTTTTTTCTCAGCCCCGCTGTAAAAATGAGCGTGCGGTCTCTTTTTTTAAACACATAAAATGGAGGAAGGGAGGAGTGGATGGAGAGAACGCGAGGAAAACTGAGGTCTGCTCGTGTCACGGATCTCTACACATTTGTGCATCTTCATTGGATGTTCTTTAGGCTCTTTTGTGTAGTGTGTGGCAGTTTTTATTTTGGCCTCCTAGCCCAGGCTTCTCTTGGAAAAGAGATTTCTAAGAGACACATTTTAAAGTAAAAACATTTAAATTTTAACATCTACAGTTCTACGACAACTAGGCTCCATCTGCTCAGAAAAAACATGTAATTTGATCAAAAGCTCCAGGACAGCTACTTAATGGTGGTGGTGAGATAGTTTTCAAAGTAAAAAAGGAATTTGCAATCTTATTATATATAATTACTCAAAGCTTGGCTCATCAATTCTTATTTTTAAATTCTAGTGTGGATCCCAACATTTGATACCAAATACGTCAGGCTGGATTTCGAGGGGGGAAATGTGTATAAATGATGCACAAGACATCGAGAAGATTTCCAGTTGATAAAATGAGGTGGTCATAAAAACATGGAGCCTTGGGTTTAAACATTTCACTCAGTGTAAACATCATACAGCTTCAGTGAAGAGTTGAAACAAGTTGACACAGAATATGTGATACTGTCAGATAGGGTGGAATCAAATGCTTTCTCCAACCTAAAAGCTACTTAAAAGGGAAAATATTAGGGGGAAACTGGATTTAAAGCCCCTCAAACCATGTTTTCTAATCTTAGGTATTTCTCTAGAACATGAAATATTCATGGCTAAATAAGCAACAATCAAAGTTTAAGTTCAGAAAACATATTCATAGGTATTATTATAAGAATTAAGAGCTCAAAAGCAAAAGTCTGCTTCATCGGGACTGTGTGGGTGTGCTTTGATCAGATTTGACTGACAGTAGTCTGGCAATATAAGATAACAGAAAACGCACAACTTGTCAACACTCGGATGTTGCTAAACTCTGATTTTAGCAACATTTTCCAACTTCAACCAGTGATTTGATACAGAAATGTCTCATGTGAAATAACCAAAACTGTTGCTGAATGTGTGTGTTTACAGCATACAGGATGCAGCATGTACACCTTCAAGTGTTTCCTAGTGGAGCTTCTCTTTTGCTCTGAGTGAAACTTTTCCAAACAATCCGATGTAATGGCAGAGAAAGCCAACCAACAACGGCAGCAGAAACAACAGGAACAACAGGTGTTAGTGTTTCCGAGGGATTCAAGCCAGAGGAGAATGAGGCAATCAGTTACCATGGCGATCGAAAAGGAGGAGGAGGGGGCACAGAACAGTTTCGTTTGGAGAGTGTCGCTTACAGGCTTTGATGATGATAAGGGCTGCTGCCGGGGTAAACAACATCAGAGCGTTAAAATACTGAGAAAATTGGGCACTCCAGAGGATCAGGTTGCGCTCACTAACAGCTTTTTCTCTCCTTCTTCGACTAACCTCCTCCTCCTCCTCCTCCTCCTCCTCACTTACCCCCAACAACATCTGCCTGTCTGTCTCCAACTCCTCACCCACACACACACCAGACAAGGCTACCTGCTACTCTCTTCCTGCAGGTGTCCTGCCGGCCTCATGATGAACAGCAAGGATCGCCGTAACCATGGCAACACTCTGACACAGACTTCCATCTGTGTGCAGGGTCGACATTTGGTCCAAAAAATATATATGTACTGTTGGAGTGTGTTTTGTGTGTGGCCTGTTTGCAGAGGAAATGCTCTTTTTGCAGGGTGTGACGTCCTCCAGGCGTTCGTTAGTGCGTCACACAGTGAACTTATGTCACACCGCCACTGGATAGATGTCATCAAGCATGCTTGAGTGGATGATTCCCTCACTTTCACAGGGTGAGGGAGGGAGGACGGGGTGGGTGTAGGGGTGGGGGACGAAAGGAGAGTGATGGACTGAAAACCAGCGAGGCAACAGTCACAATGGCAGGCAGCGAAGCTTTTGAAGCCCATTGAAATGGCAGATAAAGAAAGAGGGGAGTGTAGAGAGTGCAATGAAAAGAGAAGGGGGAAAAAAAAAAGAAAACAGTGATGAGATAACACTCCTGGTAAAAGCAGAGTGGGAGGATGATCCAGAGCAAGACGAGGAGAAGTGATAAATTAAGAAAGGAATACGGCGAGGATGGCAGTGGAGATGCGGGTAAAGTGAGAGGGATGTGTGCGTGTGAGAAAAAGACAGCAGAAAGAGCAGGAGCGCGCGTGTGTGTGTGTGTGTGTGTGTGTGTGTGTGTGTGTTAGCAAAAAAAAAAAAAGAGATGAGACAGAGAATGAGCGAGAGGGAGGGATGAGAGCAGTGGAGGATGTTGAGCTGAAATCTTAACTAACAGAAGCGCTGGCACCACACTGAGAAGAAGAGCTGAAACCAGACATCAGGGCTTTAGGCTAATTAAGAAAAGAAAGAAGCTATAAGTGTGTGTGCACATGGGTGTGAGTGAGAGTGTGTCTTTGCCGCTGTGTGTGTGTGCATCCCTGTGTGCATGCCATTGTGGATATAGTCGTGCATTGTGTTTGAATATGAGAAAGAAAGGAAAAACAAGGTGTGTGTTGTCTTTGCCACACTACAACTTCATGTTACCTCACGTACCCTAAGACAGCTCAGCTCACTCTCCCTCCTGTCTTCCACATTTAGCTATATATCTAAAACTGCTGTCTCTCTTTGTGTGTGTTTGTGTGTGCCTTCGTATCTGCGGGTGTTTTTATCGGCTTAATTAACAAAAGATATCCATCTGGCAGTGGAATGAGCTTTAGAGATCAGGCAGCAACACAATATTGTCTCCTTGTTAGTTGGGTCATAGTGCTGATTGCTGTTCAACGTGACTGAACTGCAGTTAGGCTGCAATAACATCATATGACACTTTGTAAACAATGATCCATATGTTATCATAGTGGACTAGAATGAAAATTCACCTTTTTTTAAAAATAATTTTTAATAGGTTTGGTTATGATAACGTTTTATTTTCCAACATTATCTGGAGACGCGGTGACAGTCCAACAGGGCAGGAAGATGAGCGGTCAGACAGTCACAAACAAACACCAAGTTTAGTCAGATCATATGAACCACTGATTTGGAGCACAGAGCTTAATTTCAAATTCTAGCAGAGATTCCAAAGTTTTCAAAGATAAAATCTATGTCAGACTGAACTTTGAGGAAAATGTGTATAAAATCATGCACAAGACATCTACAATATTTCCATTTGATGAAATGGTGCAGCCATAAAAAAAAACATGTCTTGAGTCTTGGGTTTGAATATTTCACTCACTTTAAACATCATGTAGCTCCGAAAATGAAAAAAGCATTAAACATTAAACCAAATGTTTAACCAAAAGTGAACACAACAAAAATGTTGGTTAAAATTTCTCATTGCATAGAAATATTACATCTGTGAACAACAATCATAGGTCAAGGTTGGTGTGCAAAATCTAATGCATGTTAATCAGGACATATCGGTAATAACCTTTGCCTTTGTGTTCTCTTCCAAATAAGCAGGGTAAAACTGGAGGTTTGTTTTCATGTTTTTTGCTTGAATGATCATCTGACTGCTTGTGTTTCTTTTGGATGCCCGTCAAGCAATGTCAATACATGCCAAAATTTCAGTTGGTGAGTGAAATGGCCGACAGGAATTATGACAAAAACTACAAAAATCATATCTTACCAATTCTCTGGTAAGTAGAAACATATTGACAGTTCATTGATATTGAAATGTTGTCTATAAGGTTAGAATCCTGACTTTAAAGATTTCAGTCCTGGTTGATTTAGCAACACACTGGTGACAACAGCAAGTGCAGTTTAATACTACAGCAAACACTCCTTGAGCAACTACTTTGTCAGAAATACAGCAGCTGGTGTATCCGTTTACAGCACAGCCAAATAAAAACTCCCGTTGTTCCCCCACTAACAATGAAAACTACTACAGAGGTAACTAGTGAATATAAATACTTTGAATGGCTTTTGCAGAAAAAATGCAGTCTATAAATAGTATTTAAAAATAGGGTTTCATGACAAGCAGAGAGGGGCGAACAGGTTTCCTGCATGTCATACCCCCGTCTCTCTCTACTGGCTGTCAGATAAAGGCAAAATGCCAAAAAAAAGATCTTTAAAAAAGAATTATCCAGCAGAGGCCAAGATGGACTGACTTTTAGACCCAGTTTCCAAAATGCTTGATCCTACATTTCCCATAGTGCAACTCAATGCCATCTTTTCATTAGACTCTCTCTGCCCGGTAAACACCCCTGTCTTTCATGCCCCCGATTTGTAACAAAGGCTGTCTGCTGAAAAATGTGTGTGTCTCCAAGCCCAAGCCCAGCTAACCCTGATGACATCACCAGGGGTATTTTTTCAGACTTGACGAAAGTCCCTCAGAGCCACAGAGGACAGTATAGTGATAGTAAGTAATCTGAGTTTGGTGTGTAAAATCAGTCAAACTCAGCAGTCAGTGTAGGTTTAGTCGTCAGTACTGTAGCTCTTTCACTTCAACCGTCACAGCTTTTAGCTTGTTGTCTCTGTGGCCACTGGAGAGTTGCTGTTTATTCAGTTTTGCAGGTGTCCTCTCACCACTCTTACATCTCTTCTTGAGCACCTGCACTCATTCTGTCAGCATTTCTGTGTCTGACTCAGTGTCCGTGTCAGAGTCTGGGTCATCATGAGCGCTTGGTTCTCTTGTCACTGATGTCAGTGTTTGTGCTTCATCTGTCCACCCCGGCTGAATGCACATGTCTGTTTATGTCTTGTTGATTCCAGAAGTCTGAGCATGACTCGAGGCTGTTTAGCTGTCACAGGTGTCACAGTCCCATGCTGTGGTCATTTTCAGTGACACTAATCTCCTCCCACCATCCTAATGTCTCACAGAAGTTGTTGACTTCACCTTCGTCATGTTCTCCCTCTCTTGGAGTGCCTATGAAGTGAATTTAATATAATTTTCTTGGAACCAAAAAGGTTATGTGGGATTTTGGCAAACTTTCCACAAGATTTTCCAAAATACATTAAAAGAGGAGACTTAACTTTTAGGAACTGATCATAAGTAGATTTTGATAATGGTTGACAGTGAGTTGTCAGATAATCACACCAGTTACTAAGGTTGGAGAAGGAAGAAGCGTTCAGGAGTGGGGACAGGGCCAGGTTTAAAGAGTCAAAGTACAGGTTTAGCAAGGCGGTGAGAGAAGCTAAACGACTGTACTCTGAGAAACTCCAACACCAGTTCTCAGCCAACGACTCTGCTTCTGTCTGGAGGGGGCTCAGGCAGATCACAAGCTACAAACCTAAAGCCCCCCACTCCATTAACGACTTGCGCCTGGCCAACGACCTGAATGAGTTTTACTGTCGCTTTGAAG